>RJWH01005662.1:0-71123 GCA_004363575.1 Solenodon paradoxus | reverse complement strand
TGCTCTGCAGCCCGGGGCCTGCTCTGCAGCCGGGACCTGCTCTGCAGTCGGGACCTGCCACCTGCTCTGCAGCCGGGACCTGCTCTGCAGTCGGGACCTGCCACCTGCTCTGAGCCTGGGGCCTGCTCTGTAGTGTGCTCACAGCAGCCAGTGGCTCCCTAAAGCACGGCTCACCTGCTTGCTGACTCTCCCACAGGTTCACAAAGCCGCCACGGTGAGTGCCGGGCTTACATGAACACTCCTCTGCCTGTCTCCGCCTCCTTGCTGCCCTTGGGGTCTCCACCTCACCGGCCTGGGTGTCTGAGACCCCCAGTGGCCCATGCGGGGTCTCCTATGCATTCAAGTCCAAATTCCACAGCCGCCGAGTGCCTGCCAGGCCCGGCTCCGATGATGCCCACCCCTGCCTCTACCTACTTAGCTTTTAATAAACTCATTGTCTCAACACACTTTGTACTTCAAGTCATTTATGTTGTCTTCCTCGTGAGGACGCGCCCAGCGAGGGCAGAGGAGGTGTGGACGGCATTGCTGGCAGCCTTCAAGCATCAAACCCGTCTTTCGAATGACTGGTGGTGCACACGCCACAGAGGCTGGCGTCTGCGTTCCCCCGCCGGGACACCCCTCCTGCACGCACGCATTCCTGGGGATGACCAGAGCCCCTCTCTCTCCTCGTTCCAAACTGACATCGAAGCACCCGTGACCCTGAGTCGGCCTTCCGGAGAACAGGTGATATGGGAGGGTCGTGGGAGGAGTGGGAGGCATTTCTCTCCTGGGAAGGGGCTCCGGGACAGTCGCACTGCAGCTGGGCGCCCGCCCCACACTCATTCAGCCTCTGGACTTGAGTCTCTCTGCGGGGACAGGGCAGGATGGCTCCCCGCACCCCGGAGGCACCTCTGCCTCCAACTTGCCTCGCCCACAGGTGGCCGCTGGCTGCCACCCAGTTATTGGTTATTGGTGAAGGCACCAGGGGTGGAGGATGGAGGCGGCAAGAGGAAACAGGAGGAGGCAGACTGGCACGTCTGCACACAGCGCTCACAGATCACCAGCAGAATGAAGGCCGTCTGCACCAGCCCACCTGAGGGCACAGCCACCCCCACGTCCGCCCACTCACCTGAGACCGAGGGGCTCCTCCAGGGTGCCTTTCCCCTTCAAACCGGGTTGGAGAGAGCAGAATCTAAAGGGAAGGGAAAGGATCACTGTGTCGGCAGATGGAGACTCCCCCGCCAGCAGCCTCTCTCAGTGGAGCCAGATGCCACGCTTGCATTCTCTGCCCGCCTGTTTGGGAAGCAGCAGACCTGGGGGCTGAGTCCCGCAGGCACCGTGGGCACTGCACGTGCTTGCCCCAGTCAGGACGATTGAGTGGTAAGACAGGGGCCACAAGAAGAGGAGGCACGGGTGCCTCCTCGGGCCGCTCTTAACCTGCGCGGCCGCACAGGGGACAAATGCTGCCGTCCCCAAGCCCTCGGGGGTGCGGTTGGGAGCTCACAGGGGCTGCACACCGTGCTGTGGGCTGGGGACTCAGAGGGCGCGACGCGTGAGGCCCGCATCACATGTCCACCCCTCGGACTGCGTGGTGCTCCCAGCCTGCAGGTGGGGGCCAGCACGCCCGTGCCCTGAGGACGTCGCAGGGGCGTGTCAGTGTGGCCCGCGAGCGCTTTCCTCCACTCTGACCTATGCTGTGGGGCCCGCAGACGCTCTGGTCCCGGCGACCAGCCAGGCCGACAGAAGTCGAGGCCAGAAGCTCTGAGCGCAGAATGGGCTCCCCAGGCCAGGGGCAAAGCTCGCCTCTGCATTGCAGCCCTGCGTGGCGCCGGCCACGGACACCTGCATCTGCGCCAGCTTCTGTGGGGTCGCTTCAGGATGGGAGACTTCCTCCTCTGCCCCTGCGGGCTCTGAAAATATCTCTGGTCATTGGTAACTTCAGTCGTAACAGAGATAGCCATCAGGCACCAGCTTAAACTTTAGAGTGATTAATCTCTTGAGAGAGAACTTAAATGAAACAGCAGGCTTCTCTCTTTAAGGAAAACAGCTGCTCATGCAGAAGTGGGGACTCAATTGTTTGGAATTCTTTCTGATGAAACACGAAATTGGAATAATGAAATTTTGGTAGCTGGGACCCCAGAGAAAAGAGTAAACCCCAGAAACGTTCCTTGAAAGATTCAAGAATAAAGCCAGAAAGTTCCAGAGGTCCCCGGAGAGCCAGGTTCTTAGACGTGTGTCTGCACTGACCGCCCCTTTGGGTCCTGGACCCCGGGCCCCTGGCCACACAGGGGAAGCAGCCGGTGCCTCCCACCCTGCACTCCACCCCAACTCGAGTGCCCGGGGTCTGGAGCTACCGCGAGGCTGAGAATAACCTTCTGTAAAGACGCAGCCGAGCAGAGACTGCTCTGCTCTGGGCTCAGCATGGCCCTGGCAGCTATCAGCCCTTACCTTCCGAAGGCCTCCCTCCGGTCGCTGTTGTGGAAGACGAGAAACTTGGAGCATCCGTTTCTGAGAAAGAGCTCCAGGGCGATGTCCTGAAAGGAGAGACCCCTCCACTGACCCGAGTTTCCCAGTATGGGGACACCTCAGCAGCAGAGCTGTTGACCAGGGTGGCTGTGTGTCGGCCTGCCTGCCTCGCGGGCCCCCGGATGTGATGGCCTCGCCAGCAGCGAGGAGGACAGTCAGGGCAGGGCCTCCGGGTCCCTCTGGCCGAATGGAGAAGCAAGCCACAGCCCTGGGACGTGCAATGACAAAGGGAGGCCAGTGTCTCCTCTCACCTACCCTTCCGGGTCAGGGCTCTGTGTCCCTGTGCCGAGAGCCACCTTACAGAAGCTGGAGGGGCTGGCAGAGGCAGCCTCATGGGTGACTCCAGACTTGAAGGTCAGCGACCTGCCAGCCAGCATGCCAATCGGGACAGGGCCCCACTGACGCAGAGGAAACGTCATTCTCAGGGCGTCCCGCTCTGGCCTGATGGCATCACCGTGACGGAGGGTCCTTGTTTTCCCTTCCTCCCACCCTCTCTGCCGAGCGCCCACGTCCCCGGTGGCCCCGGCCTGCCCAGACACTGTATAGCAGGTCAAGTAGGAGGGTGTGGGGCCAGCGGGGCCTGGAGTCCTGTCCTTCCTCAGCTCGGACACTGCCGACTGTGATTTCCAGCCGAGGTGCAGAGCCCGAGGTCTGAGCAGCTGTCTACAGAGCATGGCCTCTGAAAGGGAGTGTCTGCTCAGCACCTGGACGAGACCGTGAAGGTGCCAGCGGGGCTGGGACATGGGGAGAGGGACAAGCAGAAAACCTCTGGACCTCCCAAAACAGGAAACGCCCGGGAGCGGGAAGGGCGGTGAACGCTGGGGCAGGGGGCAGGGGGCAGGGGGCTGTGGGCTGTGGGCTGTGGTCAGCGGGCAGTCCGCACTCAGCGGTGGCCTGTCCTGAGCTCCTCGGCCTCCGGCAGCTGGAGGCCGTGCTGAGGGAGAACAAGAAAGAGCCTGGCTCTGAGGCGACACTGTCGGCGGGAAGCACCCGCAGCCCGTGGTGGCAGGGCCTGGGGAGACTGCTGCTGACAACACCGCCTGGACCCGCCTCGCCCAAGCCCGGAGCGTCCCAGCAAGTCCCAGACAGTGCTGGCCAGTGCGGAGACGGGGCCACAGAGGTGTGCCCCTCCCGCGGTCCAGGCTCTGGCTCCCGGCCCGCTGTCCCCTCGCCCCCTCGGGACAGACCTGCAGGAGGAAGCGCGCTGGCCGGAGCTCCCGGAGGTCGGAGTAGCAGTGCCGCTGGCAGGCGCAGTGGCCAGAGGGCCTGTCTTTGCTGCACATGCTGAAGAGGAAGGGATCGCTGATGCTGAGAGGAAGGGAGACGCCGTGAGGATGCTGTGGCCACCACTCCCGCCAAGCCCGGGACGTGCGCGGGGAAAGGGTGTCCTTGCCACCAGAAGGGCGGCCCTGGAAAAGTGGGGATGAGGGGGAAAGCACCGTGCCTTCGATGGGCACGCACCCCACGGAGAACCACGTGAGGATGTAAAGAACAGCACTCGGTCACTAGGAGGAGCTGGGATTCCGTTAGACGGTGACATGTGAACATCGGGTTACAGGACACAAAGGCTCTCCCGAGAATCCACCCTCACAAAGCCTCCAGGCCCGACGTGAACCCACAGAGTGGGCGCAGGGGCCTGGTCAGCTCGCAGCAGAGGGAGTGGCGAGGACACCACCTTCCTGCCTCAGCACCCGGCTCCAAGGCCACGGGGAGGCCCCTGCCCTTGCCGGACTTCAGGGGAACCAGAACGGAGATGTCACCAGGCTGGAGAAGCTGTCACCAGGCTGGCAGGCCTGCTCCCCTGGGCTCCGTGCGGCGACCAGGTCCTCAGAGGGAAGAGTGAGGATGGGCACCCACGGAATGGGGCGTGGGGAGGCGCCAGCTGGGCGCAGCAGACTCGGGCGCATGCACCGGGCCCCTGCGCACAGCTCTCAGGCCCACTCTGAGCCGCGCTGCTGCAGAGTCCGTCAAATACAAAGATGGCTTCAGGCCTGGATGCTTCAACCTGGACACTTTAATTTGAGCTGCTGCTGTCTGAGGCCCTTTGCTCCTTATGAATGACTTCCTCCGGGGTGGCCATGCTGAGGTCCCCCTAACTGTGTGACCCTAATGCAGATGCGGTTCTACGCACACAGCACCCAGGCAGGCCATGAGGATGGCAGCGCTCGCCCGCTGCGTCTGCCGCCATGTTCAGACCCAGCGCACATGCATCCGAGGCTGCACCACACGCGCGGCGGCTCCCTCCCTGCAGACCCCAGGAGAACAGACCCCTGTGCAGCCTCGCTCGGGGCATGCCAGGCCGGCAACACTGTCAGGCCATCCATGGGGTGATGGGACCTCGTGGGAGACCCGGCATGTGTTGGCGGCACCCAGGTCACAGGCGAAGAGCAAAACCCGTCTGTGACTCCAGAACCCAAGTGCCTTCAATAGTGCCTGCCCGGAGGCAAGAGGCTGGCTGACGCACAGAGCTCCTCCCACAAGCCTGCCTTTCTGTTCAGTCAGCGCCGGCTGACAGCTGCCGAAGGAAGAGCGCTCTGGAAGTGCTTATAGAAAGGAGCTTTGAGATGAAAGATGGTCATTTTCCCCATTCGTGGGGCTCCTGCAGCCATACAGGGAGGGAAGTCAGAGCCAGATTCTCAGGACAAGTAAATTAAAAACAAGTCATTGAGTTCACCGATCTAAGTTCAGCAGCATTCTGGCCAGCATCCGTCACAGCTGGGATCTCGTCTCTGCCAACACGAGAGCCCACACTTCCGGTGCCTTGAATGGGGTGCTGGCACCACGTCAGCAGGCAGGGGGATGCAGACGACCCACCGTCTCTGAGATGGAGCTCGGCCTCATCCCTGGGGTGCTGCCCACAGCTTGTCTCACATCCTCCTCAGGTGCCTGTAACTCGTCTGGGGTGGCCATCGAGGTCAGCTGTCCAGGGTGACTGTCAGTGTGGCCGCAGTGAAACTTAGACTCAGTAGGGACATAAGTCGTGGTGCCCAAATGGCAATCCCATCATGGTCTCCTGGCCGTCTTTGATAGGGAGGCAGACTCTGGACTCCTGAAATGACTGGCCTCACTTCTGGGTCACCCAACTATCATGGTCTCGTGCCCAGAACCTTTCACTGGGTCACAGGCTTTCCCAGGCTCGGCCACACAGACTCATCTCTCTACGGCTCTACCACCATGCCCACACAAGATGCGCTTTCACACAGGGACAGGCACCCCGAGGGGAGGCGGCCTGTGGTGGTCTGGCGCGGCCGCCGAGGGTCTGAGTCGGGACGGCCCTGCCTGCGAGCCGGGAGAGGGTGTGACCCGCAGCTGACTCAGACACCCCGCCCCAGGACGGTGCCACCACCATTTCCATTTGCACAGCAGCCAGGGGTGCTCTGCTACAGAGCCCTGGAGGGCCAGCTGCCATGCAGTGAGAAACTCGGGACCTTCGGGGTCAGCTGTGTGAGAGCAGAGCTGCAGTCCACGAGGACTCACGTGCAGCACAACTGGCGCGTTTCCACTGCTCCTGATTCTGTTTGGGATATTTTTATGGCACTTCAGAGTCTCTTCCAAGGTCTCATGCTCAGCGGTGCTCAGTCGGATGGGTCTTTTAGAGAGAACTTTCAGGGCCAACTTAGCTTTATTTTTAACTGGCGTGTTTATGTATCTTTCTTTGTCTGCGTGGTCAAAATAAGGCTTAATCCCCATTGATCTGACATGATCTAAGAGCCGGGCTCAGAGAGCCGCTTCCCCAGAGTGCCCGCAGCTTCGTAGGCGGGAGACGAAGCCTCTGTCTGCTTGACAAATACTTCTTTGAGGAACAGGGACTAAATTACCCCAGCAATTCCCCGGTGGTACTCTAGGGGAGGTACTAGTTCTCATGACCCTCCGACTTGTATTCTAGAAAAGTCCATTTCCAGATGGGACGCCACTGCCAGCCGCCTGGGGGTGTGGAGTCCGAGGCAGGCTGCTGTCAGCTTGACCAGGGCTAGATGACCTCACGCGCACGACGTGTCTAATCGATTAGGGGAGTCGAGCACGCACTGATTCGAGCCAGAGGAGGAGAGTGAAGCAGGGGTCAGGGATGCCACACGCGGCGCTGCCAGCGCGCCTGGAGGGGAACACGCTCGGCAGCCCTCCGAAGGCCGGGTGCAGGCCCCCGGCCCGGACCCAACACAGAAGACGGGGCACGGGTGGGCACCCGGCAGGAGTGAGACGGGAATCAGCAGGAGAGAGGCCCAGTAATCAGAGCAGGTCCCCGTCAAAGCCGGGCGGGCTGACACCGCTGTCGCACACGCCCTGAACGCTCACTTCCGGACACGCGCGGCAGAGGACCTGACAGGGGACTCTGGGTCCCATCAGGAGTCAGAGGCTGCGTCAGCATCGCCCGGCGCTGTGAGGCTCCGGTGACGGCGACGCCCAGCGCTGTTTCAGCGCGCCCCCTGGTGGGGAACGAGCTCGTCGGCCACAGCACAGGCCGCCCTCGTACCCGAAGCCTGTGACCAGGAGACCAGGCCTGGCTCCGGATAAAGAACAGTCATCCAGTCTCTTCGAAAGTAAGCGCCAAGTGAAAACACACCACCGGACATGGAACTTCTAGCCACAGTGCAGTCACTTCCTGTGGAACGCCTGAGCTCTGTAAACACAGAGTCCGCACCAGCTGACCGAAGCCGAGCCGTGCGAGCAGCCTGGGTGCTGAAGCAGGTCAGAACTTCCTGCCGGGGACCTCTGGTGTCATGGCAGTAAAATGACTCTTCATCCTTCCAGACCCGGAGCTTCTCCCGTGTCCTCGGAGAGCCTCGGTCCCCCACGGCCCCCGTCCCCTCACCAAGGTGCACTCCCGCCGCATGTCAGCTGCTGCTGGTGACTGTGCGCTCCTGTGCGGCCCCAAACCAGCTGTGGGCACTGGCCCTGCTGTACACCGCCCGCCACGCGGGGCCGGGCTGACGTCTACCATAATGAGCTGCCAGCGGGCGGCCGAAGAAACCGCTGACAGACGGGGTTCAGTGACTCAAACGCCCGAGGAGACGTCCCGTCCGCCCCACGCCGCTGCCACGCAGGAGAGACCCCTTGCTGCCCAGCCCGGATCTCAGCTCTGGGGAGCCAGTCAAGGGCACATCTGCCTCCCAGTCTTTGAGTGTCTGTGGGCTCAGTCCCAGGCGCAAACCCGGGACCCCGTAAAAAGCAGGTGGGAGCAGGAGGAGCAGGTGGCTCGGGGCTCCGGGGAGGACCGCTGGGCAGAGGGACTCACTTGGACAAGCAGTGGCGGGTGCAGTAGACGTCGCCCACGGGAGACAGCGTGAAGTTCTCGCAGATGTAGAAGTGCCGGCTCCCCAGGAGCAGCACCCCTTCAGCAACCACGTGGCCTTGGACGAGCACCAGAGAGAACTTCTGCGCCACCTGGTGGAGGGAGTGGCGTCGGGTCACCCGTGCAGGCAGCACCACCTCCTCTCACGGAGGAGGAGGAGGACAGCACCGGTCCACCAGGCAGGTGGCCCAGGGATGGGTCCCCGAGGTGCCCGCTGGTGCCCTCTGCACAGTTTACGGGGCACTTCTTCGCACCGTTTAGTTCTTGCATCCGCCCAAGGTCGCCACCCCCACCAGAGCCCGTGGGCCAGTGCTAATGGCCGTACTGAGGCAGGGACGCCCTTTCTCTCCCTTTCTGTGCCTTGTGCCTCCCCACCGGGTGGAGCCTCCACTTTAGTGGGTGCAGGGGGTGTGTAGGCACCCTCCCTCCCTCACCCAGCAGAGCAGCTGGCCTGGGTTGCTCTCGGCGTCGGCACCAGGTGCCGCTGCGGACCACACGTGCCCAGCGGGACTGCGTCTCGTCCGCAGGGGCTGAGGGGATGCGAGCCTCCCGTGGGCTCCCTCTCTGACTCAGCCACGTTCCCAGCTGCTGGACTGCGGACAGCTTTCCTGACCCCCACTAGAGAGAACACTCAGCGCAGCACTGGGTCTCTTTTCCACAGACGGTCCGGCCCAGAAATGGCCAGTGCAGAGCAGGACGGCCAGGCCCTTCGCCTCCGTCCAGGCCCTTCGCCTCCGTCCAGGCCCACCCAGCAGAGCACCTGGGACCGTGGGCTCGGGTGGCATCCGCGGGGCCCAGTCCTGCCACCCTGAGTCCCAGCAAACATCCTGCAAGTGCATCTCCAGCCAGGAACCTGACTGGACAATGTCCCGTCTGACCCAGAGCCCCACACAGAAGGGGTGGCCTGTGGGACAGGGACAGTCTCCCGGAACAAGCAAGTAACCTAGATGACGGGAGTCCCTTGGGCCAAGAATAAGTCTAACTCAGCACATGCTCCGGGCAGCTCCAACTGATTCCTGTTTTATAAAAGGGGAGTCTCGCCATCGCCCTCCAGTAGGCACTTCCGGGCCAGACTCTGTCCCTGCAGGGCTATCTCTCAGCTTTCTTGACCCATTTCTCCGGATTCAGGTGTCCAAACGCGCTGACGTCCGAGACCCTGCTGCAGGCCCCGCCGCACACGTCACGCTAACTCCGTGAATTGGGGACACAAAGACCTAGCAGGGGAACCGCAGGTCAAAGGTGCGGCATCTGCAGGTCTGGCGGGCACCACCGACTGCACCCTCAGTCCTGTGCGGGGGCACCGCGAGGCTGTCTGCCTGAGGCACAAGCCTCCCTCGAGCTCACAGGGCGAGCTGCTGTGGGCACCTCCCCAGGCCTCCGACGACGCCCCACCCTTCCAGCTTCTGTGCCAACAGCAGGGCTGGAGCACACAGCCTCCTGGTGCATCCCTGCGGGGAGAATTAAGTAACAACCAGAATAAACCAAACCACAGGAAAAATGTCTGGTGAAAGCTGGGTTAATAGCTTAAAAATTGATTCTGCTAGAAAAGAACGGCATTTTAAAACCTGGAAAATGAACCGAGTGAGCGACTGCCTGCTAGTCCATCTAAATGAGCCCTGGGAGGCCCCATCCCCAGGTTCGCTCACGATGAAGAATCCCTCATGCCTTACTCCATCGATCACTTTAGAAAGAGTGGAACTGCTGCTTCATAAGTAGAATGTTTCAAGATCAGCTGGATGACGTGTATCACTCCCGACAGCGGGAAAGCAGCGAGCTGCCGCTGGCCTGAGCGGGACAGGCGTCCGGAAACCACACACCCTGGAGCCGAAGTCAGGGGTACCCGGCCGGCACAGCCTCCAGGAGCCGGGTCTGCGTGCCAGCTGCCGAGGGGTCAGCTGCAGTGGGGTCTGCCCAGGGGCGCCTCGGGTCCATGCAGCCAGGGAGGCCCGGCAGCAGAGCCCCGCACCCACCTGTTCTGCCTGCATGCAAAGCCCTCACGGAGGGAGTGCTGCTCTGCCCGCCAGACCTCACACCTCCTCGTGCGTGCCCTGCCTGCCTCGGCCTGGCCTCATGTGCTGCTCTGCTGGCATTTCCAATAAATGCTCTCACCTTCCCTTTGAAAAAGCACAGGTTTCTGAAAAAAGTCAAGTATCAAAAGGGCACATCGGCTCTGCATGTCGGCCCTCGGTGGACGCGCACTCGCTGCGCTCTGATCGCGTTTGAACAGAGTGCCCAGCCACACTAAGAATCAGAGAAGCGCACGTTGCAGCCACAGAGACTCGTGTACACGTCAGCCTGGCAAACCTGAGATGCCACAGAAAAGATCCCTCTGGCAGCCCGCTGCCCGCAGACGAGGCCTGGGTGCCCCCTGCCAGCTGCAGCAGCCGGGGGATGCAGCCTGCAGGGCCGATCCGGCCCGGGGCGCCCAGGTCCAGCGTCAGGGCTGCAAGGTCGGCTCCGCTCGTGGCCACGGGAGGCGAAGTGTGTGCCAGCCTGGCGGCGTGGACCCCTGCGCTTACTGTAAGTGCGACTGCAGGGACCGCCCAGGTGCCTGTGAAAGCCGGACCGCAGACAACGTGCCCGAGGCCTGCGCAGCAGGTGCAGAGCGATGGGGCCCACACCTGCATTTTGGTGAGCAGCGCAGGTGCTGCTGCAGATGCACTGGGGGCCAAGCCTGGGGCCACGAACACAGGGACACCGGGGGGTCTGCCTCGCACCCGGACCCTGCCCACACCGTCATCTGTTCAACTTCCACTTCCCTGCACGGGACGTGTGGGGAGCCCCACACACGGGCACCGAGGGACGCAGGACCCTTCTTAGGGCTCGTGGTCCACAGCAGAGAGAACAGCAACGGCCCAGCACAGCGCAGGGGTGGAGGATGGCGCTGGCGACACAGGGCAGGGCCTGGTCCGACGAGGGGGCAGAGGTGACATCAGAGAAGTGGTCCCCAAGGTGCCCCGGAGCTGAGGGAGGAGCTGGGAAGATGAACACAGGAAAGGAGACTCTCAAAGCAGAGTCTTCAGCCACCTGGACAGGTCTACAGAATACACGTGGCTTTGCGTAATAGAATGAAGGGCCAGGGGTATGTCTGCGTGTGAGTGTATGATGTCTGTGTGAGCATGTGTGCAAGTGCCTGTGCATGTGTGTGTGAGTGTGCATGAGTGTGTCTGAGTGTGTGTGTCTGTGTGTGAGCACTGTGTCTGTGCGTGTGTGAGTGTGGGAGTTTCTGTGTGAGTGCGTGTGTGAAGGTGAGTGTGAGTCTGTGAGTGAGTGTGTGAGGGTGAGGCCCCGCCACAGGACGCGCAGGCCCGAACTGGGGGACCCCTGTGCACAAAATCGTGAAGGGTCTCAGGGGTGCTGGCAAGGACATCACGGCCCTTCCGGGAGGTGGGCAAGTCCTCACCTTCTGCAAAGGCCTCAGTGGAAGCAGTGGGAAGAGCTGGACGCTGCTCCCAGCCACCTGGAGCCAAATCAGCAACCTTGAGCCGCTCTCACTACCAAGGTCAGACCACGACTGGACACTGAGCCCGTATGAAAAGTGCACGGTTAGCTTTCCCAGCATGAAGTGCGGCCTCAGGGGTCTGGAAGCGTTTGCCAAGCGGAGGCCCCTCTGGGGCAGGGCTGAGCAGCCCTCAGTTAGCGTGCATTAAATAACCCACTGTTCACCTCAGATGCTGCTTGCAGAGAACCGTGTGTTTCCGGGAACCGTTAACCATGAGGAGAGGTGGCATCGCACCGCTGTCCCGGGCACCGCCAGGGCAGCCAGAGTAGTGCGCACAGACTGCAGCTAAGCTGCCGTCAGCCTGGCCCTCCCAGCCAGCCGGCTTCCCTGCAGGAGGGCCCCAGGGCCCGGAGGAGGCCACACTCTCTCAGCGCCTCCTGGGCTGAGTCCAGCAAAGGCTTCTGTGGTGGCAGGGACGCAGGAGCCAGGGGCTCACCCAGGTTGCTGGCCGGCTCCCCCGAAGGCACTGGAGGCAGCCAGCCTGGCTTCCTGGGCACAGACACAGACCCGCTGCGCATCATCATCACGTGCTTTCACCCAGAGCTTGAAAAGCACAAAGTTCACACGGCCTCGAGGAGACATCTAAGTCAAAGGTTCCGAGCTGACAGCTGCACCCAGACAGACGCTGTGCATGCAGAAGGCCGGGCCAGCACGCTCCGCAAGGGCGGCGAGGGAGCACAGTCTCGGAGCACCTCTGAGCCGCAGGTGACGGGGGCGGTGTGACGGGGGCGGCGGAGGGGGTTTACGGATCTCGTCCACGCGGTGCGGCAGAGAGTGGAAACGCAGCCGAGACCTGTGCTCCGGCCCAGCGCTTCCAGTCGCCCGGCCCGTCCTCCAGCTTCCCCTGGAGACGGAAGGGCTCCCTCACAGGCCGTGCTGAGACCAGAGACGTGCTCGTGAGGGCACACGGGCCAGCCTCCAGGTCCAAGCAGGGACATTCTTGTCGTCACTACGCCAGCAGTAACAAGAACGCGGCCCTGAAGGCTGAGCACCGCCTGCACCCCGTGCCTTTCGGGCGCCCATGACGGCGCCCGACTCCCTGTGGCAGGATTTCTGCGGCCCCCACCCCTGCTCAGTCAGCCACTGTCCTGAAGGCCCCTCGGGAGCCGGGCCACCCGGGCGCCACCCCTCAGCACTGCGGAGCAGGCCGGCCAAGGCGCAGGCACTGCACTGAGCCGCACGAGGCCACGCACACCGGCTGGGCCCGCACGCCGGGCAGATCCTTGACAAGCGCAGACGCTCAGAAAAGGGAGAGACGCAGATGGACCCGAGCCCGTGCTGACGAGAGGCGGGGGCCCTGCGGTGTGTGTCGGGACGCGCTCAGTGGGCGCACCCGGAGGCCTCCCCCGGGGCAGCGTGCAGGCAGGCCTGAGGCTGCGGCGGGCCGGCTCTGGAGGCCCACTGCCTGGCTGCCCCATCCATCAGGGCGGCCCCCCGACGGCTCCGGGGTCTGGGCCTCACTATCTTCGGACTCAGGGGCGTCTCGAGATGCCTGCATCCTCACACTCATCCTGCCTCACCATTAATGCAGAGGACTCCTAGATTCAAGACACCTGGACTGGGCCTCCAGCCCCACCTTCCCTCCCACAGAATGTCGCCTTTGGCAGCAGCCCCAGCCCTAGGTGGCCATTCCAGCTGACCGGGTCTCTCCGGGTTATGCGCTGACCCTTAATCTCCCTGCCCCTCAGGAGGACAACGGGCTCCTTGGACGGCCCAGTCCCCCACCCCGCCCGAGCTCAGGGCAGAGCTCGCCCTGCAGCCTGGCCCCGGGGCCCCGCCGCCAGCTGTGGGCAGCAGCTCGGCCTCTGCATGGCCAGCCCTGCAGCGGGGCGGTCATTCCAGTGCCGCGGTTCGGTCGCCGTAGCTCCCTGTTCCGGGAGGACAGATGCCAAGGGCCACACAGATGGCAGCGGACGTGTCCCACACAAGGGGTGCCTGGCAGTTTGGGGCAGGGACACTCTCTTGAGCTTTGACACAAGATGGCGAGTCAAGGAGTGTAGCCGTAAAGAAACAATAGGTGAGGCTGGGCAGTGGCCCCAGGACTCGCCCGAGTCGCTGTCAGCCGTGAGCGGGGTGCGCCTTCGCCGTCCCTGTGCCTCCGCCCCGCCTGCCCGGGAGCCGACCCCGTGCCCCCCTCTCCCGCGCAGCCTCTGCCCCAGCGGCACGGGGTCGGCCCCACCGCCTGAGGAACCGGGTCACATCACATTCCCCGCGAAGCAAGAAACTCCCGGAAGAAAGGCACTGCGCCAACAACAGTGCCGGGCGATGGTGACAGCGACAGCCAGCCTGCTGCTGTCTCTCTCCCTTTCTGGGGAGCTTGCTGCCTGCCCCCAACGCTGCCAGGACGGCCCCCACTGGCTGGGGCAGCAGCTCCTGGAGGACAGCAGGCCCGCCTGCTCCCCGTCCATGGGTCTGAGGCTCTGTCTGCACAGTGGCAGTATCAGTCCCACCACGAGCCAGGTGACAGCCTCCCACAGTGCAACACGGAGTCAGAGCGACTGAAGCGTAAGCACAAGACGGGGCGGCCTCAGAGCTGGGAGTCGCCACCTGGGCTTCAGGCTCCACTCTGAACAGACCCTGCGGAGACGCCGCAGCAACACAGGCGCAGAGCAGACTGCAGACCAGCACGCGTCATGAGTGTCCGCTGCCCGACAGGCTGCAGTGACTGGTGACTGCGGACGGCTCGCTGCGTCTCAGCCCAGCAGGTCGGGTCCAGCGGAGCCGGCATCCGCAGAAGCCGCCCGTGATCACTGACACGGACAGGAAGGCGCAGACCTGAGGGAGACCAGCATGTCAAGTGGAATCCCAAAGGGTCCCCCAGAACCTCACCCCCCGTGTCAGCAGAGGCCCGTCCGGGGGCTGCCCGGGGGTTCCACATCAGTGCTGTGACATGACGAGCTTATCCTGGATGATGCCTGGTCCAAGGTCAGCCCAGCAGAACTTAACAGCAAAGAGGAAGCCACAGAGAGAGGGGATGGCAGACAGAGGTGGAGGGAAGATGAGGCAGACAGGTCAGAGATCTAAGGATGAGACAGACATAACCAGTGGGTTGCTGTGAGGTCGGTGTGGAACACAGGCGGGATGCGGTGCCTGGAAGCTGAAAAGGGCCTCTGACATGTCTACAGGGGCCTGGGTGCTGCAGCACACTGAGTCACATTCTGATGGCGCCAGACAGGCGTTAGATGGATCCCGAATCCGAGGGAGAGGCCGCCCGGCCGAGCCCTGCTGCTGGGTTCAGCCCGCGTGCCCCCTGCAAATGCCACCAAGCCCTGCAGGGCCCAGACTTGTGAGCCCCTCAGTGTCTGTTGTCTGAGCCACTGCTCCGTGTGGTCAGTCCTAGCAGCAGTAGAAAGCTTAAATACACACAAAGCCCAGCGCTGCCTCTGCTGTCTCCTGGAGGAAAGAACCGGCCTGAGGCCAGCGGACTCCACACGCTCCGGAAAGCAGGAGGCGCCTGCACTGCGCTGAACAGTGGCCCTGCTATCCTGGTGCGGCGAGCCTTCTGGCCCAAGGACCTGCTCTCAGGGAGGGCCAGTGTCCTGGGCTTGCAGGCAAACAGCAGGAAGCCAGATGCAGCCCCCGACACAGGAGCACCGCCCCACCGGCCGTGGCAACAAGATGTCTCCAGGCACAGGCACATGTCCCCTGGGGTCAGGCTGCCTCCTGCTGACCCGCCCTTAAAGGACACGAAGCAGTTTCCACAGTTAAGAAAGCACTGACCCCTTTGCCGTTGCTTTCAATTGATGAGGGATTTGCTGAACATCCATTTGCCAAATGAACACGTTAACATGTGACCTGTCAAACTGCTGTCCTGCTAGCTGTCATCAGTTCAATATTATGAAAATGCGCAACGAATAAAACAGACACGAACGAGCGATCTCCCTCACAGTGCTGCCTGAATGCTCCTCCGGCCCCCGGGCTGGGCAGCATCAGCTCGTGATCAAGACGCGGGCCAGGAGGTGAGAGGGGACCTGTGCGCCCGGTGGCGGGATGCAGGGCGGGAGACAGCCGCAGGCGACAGCAGCCGCCGACCCTGAGCTCAGTGGTCAGGGTCCCGCAGGACTCAGCTGTCAGGAGTCGAGGGCGGAGGGGCAGCAGGCAAGATGGGCTCTTGCAAATGTGCCAGGAGCAGAGCTTGTGCTCAGCAGGATGAGGACGGTGAAAGGACTGCTGACCAACCGGGACCCCTGGGCCCCAAGCGAAACCCCTACAGGAGGTCACTGTCAATGTGCCTCACACCTGCTCTCCCACCCAAGCCCCGCACGTGCGGATCCAGCCTAACGCTCCCTGGAGTGCAGGCAGCCTGCCCAGGAGAGCCCTCTGCAGTCGCGCACCCGGGAGGCACGTCAGCCAACGCCTGGGAGGGCGCACCTGGGAAAGGACACGTCAGTCCCCGCCCCGCAGTCATAGCCCCCGCGGCGTTCTGAGCTGTCACCGGCTGCCGGAGCTCCACACTCTCTGGTCTTCGTCAGGCCCGCTCCTTCCCGAGGCCTGGAGAGCCTCAGCATTCACTCTGCAGCCCCGCATGGCCGGGGCTCTCCCGCCTGCCCTCCGTTTTGCGGGGCCCTCTCCTCCAATACATTGTGCAGAGAAAGGGGGACCCATGAGACCTTGATGCCCACCCAACCGAAAACCACGTGGACCGAGTCACACGGGCCCTTATCTGAGCTTGTCTCTTTGCTTCTACCACCTGATGAAACCTTTCAAGAACTTTACGAAATGGTGAGGAAATGCCCAGGTGAAAGACAAGAGTGATCGAGTCTCTCGCGGCCGGGGACTCGCCGTCTAGCTTGTGCTCAACATGGGGCCTGAGCGCTGGCACACTTGCCCGACGGCCTCTTCCGTGCCCTTCTTAATCTGACTGCGGCGCCACCCTCTGGGCTCCACGCCTCGGGGTCTCTCCATGGCTGCCTCCCGTCCTGTCGAGGGGACGGGACGCCAGAGCCCAGGGTCCCCACCCAGCCCGGGACTCCCTGCCGCAGTCCCAGCTGCCTCCTAGTGCACCTCCCACGCCGAGGGTGTCCCTGTCCTGAGCGGTGGCCCCGGGGAGACCGGTCCAGGGGGAAGGCAGGGAGGCCTCTGGGGCATTTGGGTGGGGATGTCCAAACCCATTCCCCAGGGCCCTCAAGGTGTGAGGTGGACCGTCAGGGTGGCCCGGTCGTGGGCAGGAACTGAACTGAAGGTCAGGAATTCTCAGCTGGAGAGGGGCCCCCAGGTACCAGAGGATCATTGTGGGAAGTCAGAGACCAGGTCAGAGACTAGCCACTGAACATTTTGGCAGCTTACTGCTTCGCACTTTCATGCGTCTTGAGGCAAGGCCTGTGCCCCTGCACACCTGACCGGGGACACGAGCCGGGAGCACACCTGCTCTCTCGCGTCGGTGCGCAGAGCTCTCGTGGGGGAGGGGCTCGGCCTCCCGAGTCGGACTGTCTCTGGGAACAGCCATGGGGACCCCGTTACCTTTTCATGGTCTGCCAGCTCCTGTAAAATGGCCTGTCTCTCCAGACACAGCTCCGGAAAGTCCTCAGAGTGCAGACTTTCGTGCAGCGCAGGGAAGAAGGTCAGCTGGGTGCAGTCCAGCACCCCTGCGTCCGCGTGCCGCTCGGCGTCCTGTGCTGTCAGCTCATCTGCAGAGGCACCAAGGGACACAGCGCGAGGATGAGTCAACGGCAGGGACACGGGACGTGGGCACGAGGCCCTGCAGGGACACACGTCACAGACATGCGTTCCCACGGGGACACAGGACGCAGACGTGAGCCATCCGGGCTCGCAGGGAGGCCGTGCAGCATGGACCTGGGTCTAGTGAAAAGCCTCCAGGCTTTGGGGCAGAGGTAGCTGGTGCATCTCAGTGTGTCCCTGTGGTTTTGGAGGTGGGCACCGCCCGCCACCTGCGCAGTGGCCGCTCCTCCACGCTGACGGCTGCGAGAGGTGAGGCCTGCTGTGCGGCCCCTCAGCGAGAGGGGCGACGTCTGTCTCCGGGTAAAGGGACAAGTGCGTGCAGGTGGAGGGCCGGGGTTGCGCGTGGGATGCGCGTTTCCTGTGAGGCGCACCTCAGGTGTGCTCGGTGCTGGATGCAGAGTTCTGTCCATACAACGAAGATTTAACGTCCACCCTCATCACCAGGGAGCGACTCCCCGGAGGGCGGTGCAGGACTTCCGCTGAAACGTCGCTGCTCACTCTTCGACAGAACGGGGCTCTGCTCCCAGGGCGCAACGCCACTCTGACTGGGCGCTCGGAAGCCCAGGCCGCGGGAGAGCAGCCCGCTCCCTGCGACCTGCAAGGTCACGGCCACGGGGGATGCGAGAGGAGTCGAGCCCAGGCCTCCCTCTGAGCCCCTGCGGCCTCGCTGCTCCGCGTGCTCTCAGCGCGGAGTCGCCTGTACAGCAGACATGCCTGGGCACAGGACACGCGACGTGCAGGAACTGGCTGCCTGCAGCTGTCTTTTCCCATCTTAGGTGGGGCCCTCAGGAGCACTTCCCGACGAGTCCGTGTTCCGTGCGGACGCTGGATAGATGTGTGACATCGTCGGCTCTCCCCGAGCCACAGCACGCCTGCCTGCAGACCCCGAAGGCTCAACCTCGGCCCGACACGCAGGCACTGTCTGAATGCACAGCCAGACCTAGTTCCTGAGGGTGCGCTCGGGGGCGGGGCATCTGGGGCCACCTCCGCTCAGACCTGCATGGATTCCAGGCCTGTCCTTCACCCCGTGCTGGTGTTCACCCATCTGGAACAGCCATACTGCGTGTGGCTGTCAAGTCAGGGCCATTCCCTTCATGCCCAGCTCACCGGCTTGACGTCCGCCTTCCTGGGGCCTCACACTGGGACCGAAAGGTGCTCTCGCAGTGTGACAGCAGCCACCCCTAGGCAGGGAGCCTGAGACACAGAGACAGTCTGTGGTCTCTTCTCTGTGAACTCCCGTCTGGGACTGGACATAGAGAGGGGGCAGGGGGAGTGCAGAGGAGGCCAGGGCCCCGGGTGCCCGGGAGCGCTGCGTGTCTCAGGAACCTGCGGCCCGGGCCACACGCGGTCATCGCACTGCACCCCGCAGTCCCCCTGTGGTGGACCATCGTCTGACACAGAGGTGTGGTGCGGGGTGGAATGAAGAGAAGCAAACGGATATCGCAACATCTTCCCAAATCCTGTGCCATGGAAAACCCAGATGAGCCTGGCACCGCAGCCCAGGAGCTTCACTTCTGGGACTCACACTGCAGGCAGTGAAGAGAGCGAGTCAAAGCGAGCGGGTTCTAGGCTCTGCAGGAGGCAGCCTGGCTGTGCTGAAGGGGCCGCCGGTGAGGGGACGACCCATCGGGCCGAGGGGACTCCAGGCAGGGAGTGTGACGCGAGAGGCAGAGTCTTTGGTAGCAGTGCAACAGTCTGGGTTCGGGGCGGGGGGTGGATGCGTTCCTGCCAAAACGACCTCTGAAAATAGATTCTGGAATTTTAGCAAATCAACCAGTAACGCGCAGAGAGCAGGCATAAACATCAAGGATGATTCAGTGTTCGTTTTAGCTTGGCTGTTGTATCTATTTGATAATCAGAGCATTCAGCATAAAGTGTATTAAATATTCATTCCCTTCATTTTTACTCTGAAACACTTTTATGCTTTCCCCCACTGTGCTGGGTCCCCTACCAGCCATGCATTTGTATTGCGTAGGACATTTCTAACATTTCCCTGATATAGCAAATGACAGCGTCGTTCCCGACAAAAACCCTCCTGTTGCAACCTCTACACAAAGTCGCTCCCTTCGCAGGCTGCCTGGGTCTGAGAGCGCTCCCTCCCATCCGGGGAGCAAGGCGGCCAGGCAGGCCACTGAGCCTGCCCGCTGGAGACCGCAGCACTTTCTTCCTCTGAAAGCTCGTTTCGTATCTCCAAGAAGCTCTCCCAAAAACCAGCATGGTTTAATCATTAAATAAAAATAGATAAATGTAAAAACTTGGTACCTTGATTGTCAGCATTTGACTGAGAAATATCACTATTTCTGTCTTGGCTTTCCTGAAATAAAACCAGAGAAGAGAGGACATTAAATCTGGACGCCACCTGCATGGTCTGCCCCTCCCTCCCGCAGGCGTACACACAATCACACGTGCACTGAGCTCTTCCAACGCCCCAGAAGGCAGACTCAGATGCAAGGAAGAAACGCTAAACCCTGCAGGACCACAGTCAAATACAAGTTTTAATGTTCCTGAGTCAAAGGGGAAAAAACCCACAACCTTCCATTAAGTAGGATTTACAGTAATTACCAAAGTGATCCAAATGGGTTGCGCATCCTGAGTGTCTGTGGGACGCGCCGCCGGGGCAGGGCCAGGCCAGCGTCCGACGCTGCGTTTCAGAGCCCACCTTTGCTGTGGCACCAGCTTGGTGGGGAGGCTACGTTTTCTGCCTCCGTTTCTTAAAAATGTATTGAGGGGAAGATACTCTAAACCACTAGAAGTTTACTGACAATATTTAAAACATTCAACTGTGGACTGAATAACCGAAGTAGTTTTCTCTGCAGGTTTTATGAAGGGCTGACAGTGGCTCACAGGTCTGAGCGCACGGACTAGAGAGCAAACCGACCCTGTGACTCGGGGCGCGTTTCCTTGCCGGAAAGCCGCGCTTGGAGTGTGCTAGCCGGGGCCAGTGCAAGAACCCGGCAGGCGCCGGCTCCGCCCGCAAGCACACCCACGCCTGCGTAACGCTGTGATGCTCCTTCAAATTGTTTTAAAGAAAGAAATAAAAGCACTTACACTTTTTCAAAAAAGGGCTGAACTGTGAGCCGGACAACACGCAGCTTCGTCAGAGACAGTGCCGCCGCCTCCGGCCCGCGACACAGCGGAGCTCGCGGCATCCCCTCCGTGGAGCTACCACGGGGCCTGCCTGTGCGGTGACGCCCACAGCAGGACCGCCTACACGGATCGCGAGCAAGTAACTCAAAGCAAGCGGTGACCACCTCGGCCCTGTCCGCACGGCGTCCACTGTCCCTGGACCTCTGGACACCGGGTGGTCAGTGGGCCATCGGAGGCACTCAGCTCTCTTCACTGAGGCCTCTTTGGCCTCGGGGTGAAAGGCCGGGCCCCCAAGCGATTTGACAACCACCCCTCTCTATGGACCAGACAGTAAGGGACTCTTGCCCTCGCCACATGGCCTCAGAACACAGCACGGCACTCCCGACACGCACACTGCCTCTCTCCCACCTGCCTCCACCTCCGCATTCCACGGAGCGCCAGGGGTCCCGATGGACACGCTGCAAAGGTCTCTCCCTCTCTCCCTGCCCGAGGCATTGCCATCTGGCTGCTGCTCTTACCTGGAGCCCCTCTGCACCCAGGGCCTCTGGGGGAGACAGGCGTCTGACGCGCTTCCTCATGCGAGCGGGCCCTTCCCTCCAGTCCAGTTCCCACTGCGAGCTGTGCGTGCTCTCTGTCCGGGCCCACAAGCCCAGCTCCCCGAAAAGCTGCTCCTGGATCCTGGCCCAGGCACCGGCGGCCTTGAGGTCTCCACATTTCTGCCTCTGGGGATCAGAAGGGCAGCGTCACCCCACATGCATTTCTCCTCGGGCCTGACCTCAGACCTTGGGGGAACAGACCAGGCCCCCCTAACTGTTCAAGGACCCTCTCTCAGCAACCCTTCAGACCCTTGGACTGTGGGGTGTGCTCCACAGTCAGGACCAGGCCAGGGGACGAATCAGCGCCTCCGTGTCCAGGCTGGGGGGAAGAAAACATCACCAGGTGGCCTTTGGAGCCACGTGACTGCTGGGAGAGCCACCGGTCCTCGGGTCCATACACGAGCCATCAGATGGACCAGACAGCAATTTGACAAAACGGACACAGCACCGCAGCACAGCCCTACCCGTCCACAGGGTGTTGGAGACCCCTCCCCACACTGGGACTGGAGGTGGGACGGAGCGGCCTGCAGCACTCGCTGAGTTTGACCAAATCGCCCTGTCTGCTCAGGTTCTCAGCTGCGACCAAGAGGCTCGGCCTGGATGGTGTCAGAGTGCTTTCAAATGCTAACGGAACACGTGGTTCTACAATGTTCAAGGATTCTAGAATGTTCACAGAAGCTAACACCTCTGAGAATAAGAAAAATAACCCCATGTGGGAGCCAAGAATTGCTGACAGTTTGGATACGTGGAACGAGTGGTCTGCTGGAGAGTAAGGTAAGCTGTGCAGGGAATGCGTCTGTGCTGCTGAGGCTTTTTGCCTATCAAGGGAGCATTTCGAGTCAGGCTACTGGATGGACAGCAGAATCAGCTCAGTACAGGGCGACATCTGCAATTACTCAAGTATCTGATGGCACCTGCCCTAGCTTGTAATTTCAATCGGTCAGAAACCACGTGGCAAGCGCTACTGACAAGAAGCAGACTCGTAAACACGACCGAAAGCTGGCGTCACCACGTGTCGGGGCTGAGCCGCTCAGCTGCTCTCACTGCCTCGCCTACTGGCACCACAAACAAGTCGTTTCTGCATCCTCACGGAGAAGCCTGGTCTGGGAGAGAAGTGCCTTGTCACGGACGCGGGTGAGAAAACTCAGACCTCGGCCAGCCTGACCGCGTCCCAAGGTTTCGCTGAGGCCCGTGTGCGATCCCTTTTCCCAGGTACCTCCTCCCAGGTCCTTCGCTACGTGGCTGCTGCCAGGTGACCAAACGCTGGGACGCAGCCGTCAGCCCTGCAAACTGCACCAGTGGAATGGACACATCCTTCTCAGAACCTGAAGACTCCCTTGAAAGGACAGGTGATGGTCAGTGCCGGGTGCGGTCCTGGACTCAGAGGTGCCGGGCGTCCGCGAGTCCCCTGGCTCACGAGCAGCCAGGCTGGGGGGACTCTCCTTCCTTGTCCGTCAGACCTGCTTCCCAGCAGCCCCAGAGCGAGAGAACCACAGGCTCATGAAAGGACAGTGAGATGGCTTGCAGGAGCCCTAACTGATTCTTACCCAGCTTATGCAGTTGGTGTGATATAGCGAATAAATCAAATTCTATTCCAAAACGAGATTCGTTTGTCTCTCAGTAGTTCTTCGGTTCAGATCCAAAAGCATCAGAGCATTTTACACAGCTCCCAAGATCACACTCTCCAGACACCGGTTCCGTCCAAGTCCTTCCAAGGGGTTTGCTCTCTGAGACACTAGTGTTCGGGAAAGAGTCCGTTCTCCAGAGACTGTCGCTGTGTGTGGTGCATGCTGGGCGGCGGGGAGCTGCCTGCCAGCTGCACCCCGGCCCTGTAAGCATCCTCGCCCCCAGGACCCCACGTGCACCGGGGGCTCACGACCACCTGCACATTCATCCTGCGACAAACACAGCCTGATGTTCTGCAGCCGACAGCCGTGCCGGGCACCGTGACCCGAGCGCATGGTGTTTATTTAGGACAGACGCCACACACGGCAGACGGACAGGGAGACGGCCGAGTCTCCCACCTGTCCAGGCAGTGGAATGCTCGTGGTGCTGGGCCAGACTCAGCAGTTTTCAGGACACAGCACAAGAGGGCCCCACATCACACTGGAGACTCTGCCAACTCTGGGTGCTTGCTGCAGCGTCTGACAATAAAAACCTGAGGAGCTCCACACACTTTCCTCCGAGTAGCAGGCTCCTCCGCCTTTCAGTCCCAGAACTCAGTGCTGACGCCCGCCCTGGCTCCAGGGGGACCCGTGCCCGAGGCGGCTCGTCCAAGTGCCGGTGGCGGTGAGAGGGCGAACCGCAGGCACCTGTTTGCTGACTGGGCATGCCTCCTGGCCGCCGGGTGGCCCAGGGGACCTTGATGTAATCAGGAGGAACTCCCTGGAGCAGACACAGCCTCAGGCCCAGAGAGCAGCAGGAGACAGTGCGTTTGTGGATTAGAAAGTGGCCCGTTCATACATGAACCTGCCTACTCGCTAATCCATGTGCCTGGAGCCTCAGATGCAATGCAGCCTCCTGCGCTGGAGCTAACGTGCATCGGTGCGTCTGTGCGTGACACAGAGAAGCGGCAGAGGGCAGAGCAGAGTGGGAACCTGGGTCCAGCCCTCCAGAAGCACATTTTCCCCGGACTTCCAGAGACACAGGCCAGCGCGTCCATGTCCACACAAGTCCGGGCGCGTCCATAGCCCTTACTGCTGGAGGCGATGCTAGAAGCACAGGGGACAGGCTGGGCAGGACATGGAACCTCTGCAGGGCCTGCGCACCCATGGCTGGTTGATGGCACCCTCATAGTCACACAGAGGCTGCCGCCATGGGACAGGTGTCTGGCAAAGGCTTTTCCCCACGCGGGTGATGGGCCCCACCAGGACGCGCCACAACAAGCACGGGGACTCGGGCGTCAGGAGCAGCCACCGCGGGGGTGGGGTGACGCAGCCCAGGGAGGCGGCACTGCGGTGCCGGGGTGCGGAAGCCAGCCGGAGTGCGATCGCCCTCCATGCCCCTGGAAAAAGGGGTCCACGGCCTGCACCCAGAAGCATTGATCAAAGATACCCCGAAACGGACATGGAGGCGGGGAGGGGCCTGAGGTGCAGGACAGGCTCTCTGCCATGTCACGCCCATCAGCTGGCATGTGACTTCTCCGGCTTCTCCCAGGAACCTGGGGAGAAACTCCCCCAGCCCCGCTGTGCCCCGCACGGCCGGGAGGCACCTGGTTGGCTGACTGGGCACATCCGTGCCCACAGGAGAGGCCCAGCCCCAGGGCCCCAGCGTCTGTTCGCCGACTGCTCGGGACGGAGACACGCTGAGCCGTCTAATCCCCACGGGACAAGAGCGTGCAGGCCCTGCCCTCCGCCTGGACGCCCCTCTTCCTGACTCCGCACAGGGTGCTGTGTAACCAGACGTCCAGGTCGGGCGCAGTCATGAGTGAAGCCGTGTGTCCTCCGCGGCCGGAAGGGCATGGAGACTCGGCCGTGGCGAGCAGAGCGGTGCCCGCGGTGCTTCCGTTGCTGAGAAATCCGCAGGATTGGCTTTGCAGGAGCACAGCGGCTCACCGAGGGCTCGAGCCCAGACGGAGAGCTCCGGCCTTCTCGACCACAGGCCTGGCTCGTCGTCAGCAGCAGAGCTGACGGGGGTTCAGAGAAAGTTGAGATTGAGGCATTTTCAAGAAAATCAGCATTTTGAGGTAAATCCGTAAGGGCAGTTTCCAAGTGTTTAAATATTTAAGACAGATTGTCTCGATGTCAAAGGAAGGCAGATACAATTACTGTCTGCTGGAGACAGTGGGCCTGGAGCATTCACCCCACTTTTTCAGGAGCCGCACACCTTCCCAATGTAGGCCTCAAACATGTTCCCAAGAGCCAAGTCCAAACTCCAGACAGACACCCGGCTCACCAACGGAACCAGACGACTATGTGAAAACCTGACTCACTGAGCACCACGCTCTTCGGGGCGGTGTCTCCCTGCACCCCGTGAGGTCCCCCCGAGAGCAGGGCGAGATGAGACTCAGGGACCCCAGCCCACAGGGTTCTCAGGGCAGGGTCGGTCAGACTTCCCTCATGTGATTTTACCCCAGACGGAGACGTCGCAGGAGAGGCAGGGGCCCAGAGCTTGACGGCAAACTTGCACAGAGCCCTGCAGTGGACGCTGCCCAGCAACACAGGGACCCTGCCGTCCCGATGCCCACTCCCCGTGCCACTGCCAGGAGCAACGACTGCTGATTTAGTCGTGAAGACGCTGCTCGGTTCCAGCCGCAGTCCTTCTGTGGTCCAGCGCTCTCGCCGTCCTGGGAGCTGCCCACCGAGCCTGTTCTCACATGTAGTCCTCTCGTAATTTCTACAAATACCTCGTGCTCATACTGTCTGTTTTCATCACAGTCTTTACTGGTTAAAGCCACAAACTCGTCACTGACAGCGACAACACTGAGTGAGAACTAACTTCCTAGCCACGAGATGCTTCTCTCCACAGCCTGTCTGGGTGCTCTGCACTTGCTCTCTGACGTAGAGTGCTGCCCCTGTGAAGGTGGGGACCCGAGGCTCACTCTGCCTCCTAAGAAGGGGCAGATCGGAAGTTCAAGTGACGGCACACCAGCCTGAGAGCAGTGCGTGTCCCCCGGCTGCGGAAATGACGCTGAGAGAGGTGTTTCTGTCTGACCGGCCTTGGCAGTGCAGCCCACTGCCCTCAGAGAAAACGTGAGGCCCTAACGTGCCGCCCTGCGTGTCTGCTTCTGTATTGTCTTCATCCTAGTCCTATCCAGAGCAGCTCAGCCTCGTCCCTTCTTCCAGGTCATTGCAAAGACGCGAATCCTTTCAATGAAGGAGCTGCACACCACCCGCCCCTTACTCGAAATCTGCTTCTCCAGCTCTCAGCTCAAAGGCTGCTTTCTTAGAGAGGGTCTCTGATCCGCCCAGACAGAGTTCTTTCCACCCACCTGCTCATTGCACCTGTATTTCCACGTCGATGAGAACCACCCATTAGTTAGTACAGCTCTGTTGTGAAACTCCCAGGGAGAAGGGCCTTCTCTTCGATGCTTACAACTGTGCCCTGAGCCCGAGAACAGGTCAGGGCCTGCTGGGGTCCTGTCACTATCACTAGGGGCTCAGTGAGCTGGCTAGCAGTTGACTCCCTGCCTGTCTGCTCAGCTGCTGGCCATGAGGTCCAAACCCCTTGCACACACCGGGCGAGAAGCCTGGACTGCGGGTGAGCAGGTGCTGGCTCGGCCGGTCCAGGACAAAACGAGAGGCTCCTGTGATTCGGGGTCAAGGTGGCCCAGTCTAGCCTGTCGAGAAAGAAGCAGGTCTGTGCCTTACTTGGACGTGGTCTTTGTATAAAGCAGCAAACAGCTCCTGTCCTCTTCTTCTGTAGTTCTCGATACACGACACAAAGTCCTGGAGAAGAGAACACAGTCACAGTTGAGTGGTCGCTGCAACTGAGGAGGATGGAAGACCTTCTCTCCTCTGTCACAGCTTCCGGAACCCAGCATCCCTACTCCAGTGCACGCACATCGAGGGTGACGCTATTCCCCTCAACTATAACGAGGAAAACGTTGCAGGAAAATGTTCCACCCAAGAACCGCTAGAAAAGCGCATCTGAATAATCTGCCAGGAGAGCCCAGACAGAAGGAGTCAGACCAGGGGAGAGAGAGAAACTCACGAGGTGTGTCCAGCATCTGTGCTGGCATTTTGTTACTGTTGCCGCTTCGCCTTGTCTTTTTGCCCTTGAGATGCCTGAACTTTTGCAAGTAACGGAAGAGGCCCAGAAACTGAGCGGAAAGTGCTGGCTGAGAAACGTGACTTAAGGAAGGTCTTGGCAGAGTGGAATCCAGGTGCATCAGTGCGTCCTGGGGACCAGGAGCCAGAAACAGGCGGAAGGAGAGACGGGCTTTCCTCGCTCACGTCTCCGTGAGCAGCTGCTCACGCAGCAGCAGCAGCAGCGCGGGCCGAGGGGCTGAGCAGATTCGCAGAGCTGGTCTGCGGGCCGGTCCGAGGGGACCAGCAGGGGAAGGGGAGAGAGGTGGGATTCTGAAGGATGAAGTAGGTTGGAAAGAGCGGAAGCCCAGCCTCCGGTGCGTTCAACCCCGACACGTGATGACGGCCCGCTTCTACTCCCGCTCTGCGTGCAAGACAACGTCCTCTCTGCAGAAAGACAGCATCTGGAGCCCCACCCCGCCTCCCCATACAAAACGTCCTGCAGTCAAACAGAAAGGACCAGCTGTGCCTCCAACAGCTCCCGCAGAAAAACAGACGGCAAAGGTGTGCACCCAGACATCAGCACGACCGCACAGGGACCACGAAATAATGCAAGTCGGAAAGGTAGTGTGGGTGACCTGCAAGAGACATGGACTCCACAAAAAGCAACAAAATGAAAGTATGTAGAATATAGTCACTGGAATTCAAAATTCCATCGGAGAGTTTAACGGCAGACATCTGAACAGAGGATGAGTGAACTTGAAGAAACATCTTTACGAAATGCGACATGAGTGTGGAAATACACAGAAGATGGAGTCAAACACATATGCAATATGGGGAAAGGATCTAGCAGGTTGACTCTCAGAGCGGAGGAGAAGACAGTGGGGTAAAGCGATACGTGAGAAGCTACCGGTAATTTTCCCAGGTAGATGAAAGGCACGGAGCCACAGATAGGAACATTCTACAAAATCAAGAAAAATGCAAAGGAAACCACATAATATGCCTATATTGTAAAACTACAAAAACAAAAGAAAGACCTCAAAAGGACAGAGGAAAAATTCACATTATCTTTAACAAGCAAGTATAGGAATGGAAGAGGACGAGGTATAGCCACATGCTGACAAGAAGTAACAGTAAAATAAAATAACTGCCAAACTCCACTTCTCTATCCAGTGAGAACAGAGACAAAAATAGAGACAAAGTAAACATTTTCAGGTGAATAACACTGGAGAATCACCACCAACAGAACTGCAGTAAACAAAACACTGAAGACGCTTTTCAGGTAGAATGAAAATGATTCCATACTGAAGCATGAAACTCTGGAATGAGTGAAAACTATGGAAAAGGAAAATACATTAGAATATCTAAAATAATTACTTTTGGAAAACAGCAATCTAACAACATAATAATAATAACTCACAGTATTTAAAATATATGAAGTTAAAATATAGTTGACCCTGGAACGATGCGGGAATTAGGGGGCATCATCCCCACGGCAAAAATAGGTGTGACTTTGACTCCCCAAAACATAACGACTAGCAGCCTGCTGTTGACTGGGCGTCTATGATGCAAACAGTCAGCGAACACACATTTTGTTATCACATGTATTACAGACTGTATTCTTAGAATAAGAAAAGCAAGAGAAATGAAAATGTTACTCAGAAAAATCGTAAGGAAGAAAAACTTCGTTTACAGCGCTGCCTCTGTTTTTCAATACTCTAAGCTACACGGTCTGTTTACAAGAAACTCACACATGAGTGGACCTGCCGGCAGTTCAAACCCACGCTGTTCCTGAATAAAGTGCACACGAAACACTAACAAAGATGACTGGAGTAAAGAAAGTGTCTAAGTTTTTTTTGCAAATTTGAGAAAGGGGCTGATTCACAGTAGATGTTAGGAAAGCAAGTGTGCTGTAAATTCCAGAGTAGCCACTGACATAACAAAATGTGTAACTTACAGCTAATATAAGTAAAATAATTTAAAAGTTCATAATTTCCCAGGAAAACACAACTTACCAAAACTAACACAGGAAGACACAGAGAATACGAATTGCCCAAAGACTGTTACAGAAACACAGTCCATAATAAAACTTTTTCCACAAAGAAACTTTTACGCCTGAGCAAATACGAGTACTGAGGACAAACCTCGATGAAAACATTAAAAGGGCTCTTCGGTGAAGCAGCAGTTAGGTCAGCCACCTCCAAAGGGGTGCAGGCCACACAACCCTGGGTTCAAGTCCCAGGTCCCAGGGGAAACAACCAGCGTGAACAACTAAATTAAAATAAATAAAATGCTTTTTCCTCCTCTTTCTACCTGTCTGCCTATTCACCTACATTCCTGCCTGCAGCTTTCCTTTAAAATAAAAATTTCTTATAAAAAAAAAAAAATAGAATGCATCAGTGTATGAAAACGTACTATAGCCCCACAACATTCAGTTCATTCCAAGAATACAAACTGGCATCGACAACGAAAATCTTTTAATGCGATGCACTACATTTATGAATTAAGGGAGAAACAGAGCTTGACCTTATCAAATGACACAGAAAAAGGCGTTTCCTGAAATGGAGCAGCCATTTGGAATAAAAACTGAGCAAATCAGGAGTGGAAGAGAACATGCTCGGTCTGAAGAAGGGCAGCTGCGACGAGTCTGAAGTGGCCATGGTCTTCGTGTGCCCTGAACGTGTGCCCTGGCAGCAGTGAGACAGGAGCGCCCATGAGTCCCACCTCTGCTCTACATTTTCTGAGGGCATTGTCCTCATTTCAGAAAAAGAAATGCTCAAGCTTGGACAGGAAGACATAAAGCTGAAACTACTCAGTAAACCTCATCCTCTACATTAAAAATGCAAAAACATAATTTTTAAAAAACTAACAAGGTCAATGAGTACAAAACCTGTCTACATCGCATATGCTAGTAGTGAGAACATTTTACAACAAAAAATTTAAAGCATGGGCTTATTTTTTCATGTTAAAAATGTCAACTACTTCAAAACAATTTAATAGAAGATGTTCAAAGATCTTCAAAGAAAACTGTGAAATGTAGTTGAGAGAAGTTAGAGCCCCAGCAGAGGGAGAGGCCATATTCAGGGGCTGAAAACTTACTCCAAAGCTCTGATATCTTCCCAGACTGACTTCCAAGTTCGTGGCAATGTTAGTCGAAATCCCACCAGATTCATTTCTGTAGTAAGTTAACTGGTTTTATAATGTACATGAAGATGCAGTGATCTGAGAACACTCGGAGAACATTGGAAGAACAAAACTGAAGGTCTTATGCCACCAGAGAACAGCTACCATGAAGAACAATCAGGAGGCAATAAAAAGATAAAAATGACAAGGGAACAAAGCAAAAGGTCCAGAACAAACTCAGTGGTTACTGGGTTCATGACAAAGTGGCACTACAGTAGAGGAATGACATTTTCAACAAACAGCCCCAGGCAGTTTGACATTCAGGCTGGAGCGCAGGGAGCACTGACCACCACCTCCCCAGACACAAACGCGGTATGGGTGGGGACAGAGCAGGGCCAAGGAGACCACTGCTGACAGTAGCTCAAATCCACAAGAACAAGTAAACAGAACCAAAATGACCAACAAGGTTAACGTAAAAATCCAGAAACATGTGTTTGCTCTTTTTTTCTCTCAACTTATTTAAAAACATAACATGACACGAAAGAATAATTATGAAACATGCAGTTGAGTTTGTAGAGCGGTGATACACAGCGGTCATAACATCAAATGGGAAAGGAGATAGAGCAACATTAAAATCAGATATATCTGAAGTCAATTCTGATGAGTGAATATGTAGGCAGTAGGTCTGGAGCAACTGCTAAAGAATATCTCGAAATAATAGGGGAACAGTATTAAATTAATTTAAAGCTACATCATAATATAATCAATTAATGTGAAGGAAAGCAGTAAAGAATAAACAAAAAGATAAGAAAAAGACAACAAAAGAGTAAAATGACGGAATAAGTCCAACTATATCATTAATAACGCAAAATGTGAATGAACTAAGCAACCCATTCGAAAGGCAAAGCTTGTCGGATTGGGTGAAGACAGACAACATCCGGTTATGTGCTGCTGCAGGAAACATACTCTAGATCAAAAAACAAACAAAATGAAGCAATACTATGGAAAAAGATTTCTCACGCAAACTGTAACTCAAGAAAAACTGAAAAGAAGATGCTAATCAAAGACAAAAGACTTTAAACCCAAAAAAGTAAACAGAGATAAAAAGGACATTTTAAACTGATAATAGAATCAACTACCAAAAAGACATGATGACTATGTGTGTGTGGGGCGGGGGGGGGGGTGTAACAGCATCAAAATACATGAAGCAAAAACCGACAGAAATGATAGGAGAAATAAACAGCAGTAATAGTTGAAGACCTCAGGATGTCACTGTCAGTAACGAAGAGAGCCGCTCTGCAGAGGACACCACTGAAGAACAGAGGACTTACGTTGCACTAAACCACCCAGACCTAACAGGCGCCTGCAGAAGCTGCCGCCCAAACACAGCAAACGGTCACTGCTCATACGTGCACGTGGAACATTTTTCAGGGCAGGCCTCACGCGAGGCTACAAAGCAAAAAGGGTGTATGTATAACACACAGTGTATGTTCTCTGACCACAAATAGATGAAATTAGAAATCAATCAGCAGAAAAACATAAACTGAAAAACAGGTGTGAATTAAGCAGCACACTCTCGAATAACCAGCAGGTGCAAGACGCGTCCTCTTACTCGGAAGACGATGTGTCGTGTGGAAGGGAAGCAGAGCACAGAAGGAACTTGAAGCTGTAAATGCCTATTGTAAGAACAAAAAAGAAAAATCTTACATCACTGTCCTAATCGTCCACATGGCGATACCCTTTCTAAGTGTATGATGAAATGAAAGTAGGCACAAAGCACCTGTAAGTAAAAGACGCTGGTCTCAAGAAAAATCACGTGTAATTGTAAGAGTTTCAATGGAACCAGCAGTGTCTGTCAGAGCCCTTGGGGTCAAGACCAGGGCTAGGGAAATACTCAAGATAAACAACTAAATAAAATCAAAATACTTCTTAAAAAAAGTAAGAGAGAAACTAGTACTTGCTGAGTTTTGGTGCACTCTAAAGAGGAGTGCCTCTCATCTATGAAAAGACGACTAAAATACCCTTTGTTTTCTAATTACATATTTGTAGAAAGCCATATTTTCTTTATATATTTTAACCAAACTGTAAACATTTATTGATAAAGAAATAGTCTAGTTATCTTCTTCTAAGCCAGATATATTAAATAGATTTTTCAAAAATATGAAACAATACTGCTCTTCTCACAATTTTTTGTTTTGAAAAATATATTCATCAACAATGCTATTTTTGCTTATATATAAGGATTTTATTACTCCTTTATTTTATATGACTTAATAGCTGTATTTTTTCAATTCTATTTTAATTTCTAATAAGTTAAACCTACAGATATACAATCCACAGAAACAGAGGCTCCTTGGTGCCCTCAAGCAATTTTAAGAGGATAAAAGAGTCCCTGACTGATAGTCTGAGAGCGATCGCTCTGCCCCTGTGAACTGACTCAACCTCTCCCTCATGCAACGACTCAGATAAATCTCACAAACACAGTTCGGAGCAAAATAAGTCAGACAGGAAAGTCTATACTGTCTTCTTACTCACATACAAGTGACCATGGAAAAGCAGTGACTGGTACTCGATGCTGGAGAGTGGCTGCTTTGGGGCAGCAGTGAGAGAGGGGCTGGGCGGGGAGGGGCCCTTCTGCACTCCTGGTGTGTTTTTAATCTGTATTTTTATCTCACGCTCCCTGTTGAAACTCTTTATCTGCATGTTGTGATTTGAATACTTTTTCTATGTATGTGATGCTTCAATAAAACTGTTAAAAGTGTTTATCAACGAAGACTCAAGAATATGAAAACAATAACAGTTTTAAAACCCTAGCCACTATTTTGGAGTATTGGGAATAGGATGATTTCTTTCTGTTTCTTCTCTTTCCTTGTACGTTATTTGTTTGGTCTACATTTTCCTTAATATTGCTGCTGCATGTTTATACCCATCTTTAAGTGGAGCAACCGCTAATGAGCACTGCAAGGAACATAAAACGCTGACAAATTTGACTAATTTTACTCCGAGGCAGAAGCCCAGACTTCTCGTGATCTGGTGCTTCAGAGAGCGCGTCGGAGCTCTTCACGCCACGTGGCCCCATCAGACAGCCAACGTGCCGTCCTGTCAAAGAGGGATGGCCTGGCGTGGACGGCCCCGGGGCAAGTGGGCCCAGAGTGGGGACTCCAGCAGGGGGATGAGCTCGCTGTAGGAGCAGACGTTTCCACTTCCAGGTCATGTGGGTGTCTCTGCATGGGGTGGGGGGGGGCAGACCCGGACGTCCGCTCCTGGTCTGCACTAGTCACGTCCACGGGCACATCACTTAACATGCCTGGAGTTTGGTTCACTGTTTAGAAGTGAGGTGACACATGGCTCCTCTCTCTAGGCTGAAGAGATGGCGTGAAGACAGGCAGAGAGAATGGGCTGAAAGTGCATCCTACACTGAAGCGGAGAACCCGGAGGGTATTCAGGTAAAAGTCATGTAACAGATCACTGGACGGTCCCTTTACGATGAATCACTGCAGAAAATGCTAGAGGAGTTGACGTGCAACCATCTTTACTCTTTGAATGAGCGCCGTGTTCACAGCAGCTGCTGCCGGGGCTGCTCCGCCCAGGCGCGCACCGCCCATTGTGCGCCTCGGATTCACCGTCACGGAGCCCAGCCAGCAGTCATGGTCCACGTGTTATTTTCCAGGCTCCAGTGAACAAAACTAAACCCAACATCGCCCCGTGGAGGAGACAGAGCTGAGTGCGAGGGGGATGCCGAGAGCTGTGCGCAGCAGGAGGTGCCGGGGCAGCGAGTGCGGAGGAGACTCACATGTCGCGTGAGTCCTCGTCTTGTGTCCGAGAAGCTCCCTTGTCAAGATGCTACTTTAGCTGAGTCTCGAAAGAGCGGTTTAGACGGAAGACTCAAGTGCCCCTCACGCTCTGAGTGGCTCACTGCATTTGAAGGATGGCTCTCCTGAGGAGGGGGCGCCCCAGCACCCTGGGGCACACAGGGCTCCCAGGTGGAGCGGTGGGGTGGACGAGTCACGTCCACACTACATGGAAAGTCACAATGGGAGGAACTGGGGATACGAGGAGGCTGTATTCCAGTTGTTTTGGTTTTCCTGAGTGAGTGAGCTCAAGCAGATAAACCAGGACGAGCTGAGACACCATAACGACACGAGAAGGAGCGGGTCTGACCGAGAGAAGGCTGCGCTGGGTCTGTGGCACAGTGGGCCCCGAGAACGCACCTCGGCCAGGGGCCCAGGGCAGCAAGGTGTCGATGCGTCAGCGACTGGATGACCGATCAAGTCTGAGACGACAAGGTGTCTCAGGAGTCAACACAGCAAGGACGCAGGAAGGACAGATCAGGGCTTGCAGAGGCAGAAGCACAGCAGCCAGATAAAATGAGAACACACCCTCTGGGTGCAGCCCGGTGGCGCCGGCGTGAAGCCTGCGGCCCAGCAGTTTGCATGAAAGCACAGGACCCCGGTTCACAGCCCGGGTGGGGACAACCAGGATGAACGAACTACACAAATCAGCGCTTCTTCCTGTCTGCTCCTCCCTCCTTTAACCAAACCATGTAACGTACGTGACGCTGGGATGTGGCCGAGCTGAGGCGCTGGGCCCAAGTGACAAAGTGAGGCCGGGGAAGGAAAGAAGCCCTGGAGGCCAGGAGCCAGGGGGCCAGAGAAGAATGGTGGCCATGGGCTCCCATGCTTGGACTCTGAAGCGCGATGCAGCAGCTGAGCATGAGTGGTGAGCAGGACGCACTGGAAAGTGGGGCAGTGACTCCTGACAGGCCCGTCCTAGGGCGGAGAGAAGACAGGTGTCCTGCTTCCCCGAGAGCTGAGGAGGGAGATGCAACAGAGGGTGACGGTGTGCAGCGGTCACCAGGACGGCGGGGGCGGACCAGGGACACCGAGGGCGGGGGACGGACCACGGACACTGATGCACTGTCTGAGGACATTGATAACCCCCGCTTCTCTTGTGCCTCGGTCTTCTCTCAACGCTACAGCCCACTAGGCGCCTCACAGGGCACTCGACAACGGTCTGCACCATCGCACTCAAATCTCCACCCACAAGTCGGTGTTCTGAATGCCCCGTTTCACAGGAGGAAGCCACGGTGGACGGTGGTCCTCAGTCTGCCGGGGTGGACCTCCCCGCATGTCTGCCCTGTGCGCGAGCACGTGTTACTCTCCGACTGACCATTGGAAGCTTCGTGCCAGGCGCGGGCGTCCCAGACGGGCAGCAGGGAGGGCATGGGGCAGCCCGAGGACAGGCCATCTGCCAGTGGCAGCAGGCGCGGCGCGTGCACCAGGGACCACTCAGAGCCGCAGGAGCACTGCTGACTGGCACTAGATGGGCTGCACTTAGCAACCGCCTGCAAGCGATAGGGTCTGGGGGTTCCGAGGTCAAACGGACGGCCCCCAAAGCTATTTGGAGACGGAGAGGGAGCAGGCTGCTTCCAAGCAACGGTCTAGCCGCCCTGGCCTCTGGAGAAGCACTTGGCTTCAGGGCACTTTGAGTGCTGGCACTTGGAGGCGCTTCCCCTGGACAGGACCTCTCTGTGAGCCAACTGCTGTGTGACTGCGTCCACCCCACCAGGGTCCCCGCCGCGCTGTCCCAGAGCAGCACTGCAGTCCACTGGCGGCTGTCATCATCCCGATGTATTACAGCATCGTCAGTGCCGCGGTCACCGCCGCGCGGCCTCGGAACAGAGTGGGCCAGCCTCTGCAGGCATCAGCGCAGAGTCACGAGGAGCTTGCCGGCAGGCCCACGGCCACCAGCCCCGGCCTCTGCACGGGCCCCACGTGCCAGGACGGCGGGCGGCGAGGACACAGGCGAGCACCCACGCTGCCTCTGCTGCAGCCCCAAAGACGCGGCCGCCTGGCCGTTGGCCCCGGGAGGTCACAGTAAAGGCAGACATTTACAGGCATGGATATTCCAAGAATAAAGGGATGTTACAAGCACAATCGCTCACAATCCTAACAAAGAGAAGTGAAGCAAAGAACGAATCCCAGCAGGCAGAAGCGGACCGTCTGTAAAACCAGTGAGCGCTGCAGCAAGTGAGGGGCGCGAGAGCCAGGACAGCTGGGGCGGGCGGTGGGGCACAGTTGAAGGAAGAGCTGCGTTGGGGCGGGGACTTAGGTGGATGACAACGGAGACCGCAAGCTGTGCCGTTTGGAGGCAGGCTCTCCCCTACGTGACTGGTGCAAGAAACACGAAAACAAGGACGAAGGCGAAGGCACTGGACCCCCCGGCTGAGCCCCGTGTGAGTGAGACGGGCCGCTCGCAGCACCGCCCCAGCGCACGCCGCACGCCACGGGCCCGTCGCTGGGCACACGCGGCTGCTGCTGGCGGGGTGCCGGGGCCACGCGGCATGTTACTCCTCCGCCACGTGAGGCATTTCACGAGCGCTGCCGACAACTTCTTTCCACCTTAGAGGAGGTTTAAAGCTCGCCCCGACAGACCCCGCAGCAGGAGTTTTCCTGTGAGGTTTCTAGCACGTGTTGTCATTCCATAAAGGAAGAGCAAACCTAGACTCTTCGGTGTCTGACTTTCTACAGAGAAACAAGTGACGACTCAGGTAATCCCACCACCTTCATCACCGCAGGAGTGAGCTGCCGGGTGAGCCCGCCCGCCGCCCGCACGGCCACCTGGTCCCCATCGGCCACCTGGTCCCCATCGGCCACCTGGTCCCACATCGGCCACCTGGTCCCACATCGGCCACCCTGGTCCCCATCGGCCACCTGGTCCCCATCGGCCACCTGGTCCCCATCGGCCACCCTGGCATGGCTGAGAGGGCGAGGCTCTGGCTGACAGCGTGAAGCTGGGGACAGAGGGAAGCAGGTCTGTGCAGGTGCCCTGAGCGGCAGGGCCTGTAATTCCTGCTGACACTCCTCCCAGCACCCAGCACCCAGCACCCTCCTTGGGGCCCCTGCTGCGAGCTGACAGACCCCGCACACCCCTCCAAGGCAAGCCCTCCCACAGGCGGGCCTGGGGCCTGCAGGACAGAGGAGGGGCGGCAGGTCGGGCGGGCCCAGTACCTGCCTGGGAGTGGGGCGCCCCGTGCAGAACGCCCCCGAGTGGCTGTCTGCACGGGCTCCCCGCAGCTCTCCACATCGGGCTAGCAGAGCTGCCTTGCATGCAAATCCTTCATGGAGGGAGACTGGGTGTTAGTCAAGAGACAGTCTGTGAGCAATTAAGTGCTGCTGTCCTGCTCACTAAACCCTACGTGACAGCCACAGTGCACCCCTGAAACATCGACGTGTGCACCCGAAAACGAGCAGGCCGCAGAGCGCAGTTCCCACATGAGCCCAGGGAGGCCGGCCTGCGCCGAGCTGTGGTCCGGAGCCCCGGGGGCGTCTGCTCGGGGGCCCAGCCCGGGAAAGCTTTTCTCCAAGTGCCCAGATAATTGCGCTTCTCTGCTGCGGAGACGTGGTCCCTGGGTTCATAATAAATGTCAAGCAATACCACAGTAATAATCATATTTCCCGCAATAAAAACGAGCAACTGGCACGCAGAGTGGGTGAGGAGGGACCAGCCCACCGCAGTGCAATTCATCTCTCGTTACTTTCACTCCCACATTAATTTCCTCCATGAACAGTGGCTTCTTGTTTGTCTGTTTTGAACTGTGATGTTTTTATTAAATTCAGTTGCCATGCACACGTGGAAAAGGACACTACAGAAACGAAACCTTTTCCGAGCCGCGGAGGGCAGAAGCCAAACGCTGCAACCCGGGCCCCACTGACCCTTCCTACCGTCCTTGGGTGTCAGGGTCCCGGGGCTCAGATTGGGGGACGGGGTCCCCTGCCCGCCTTCCCTGAGCTCAGCCCGGGCTCCCTGCGCTGACAACCTGTGTGAGCGCGACAGGCTCACGAGACACACGCGGCCAGGCCAGCTGAAGGTCTGGGTGAGGTGACGAGTGTCTTTCCCGAGGGTTTGCAACCCAGGCATGTCTTGAGCTGCTGTTGTGACCTGAACAGGGTCCCCCAAACTCATATATTGAAGCTCTCACTCCTCGCACCTCCCAACATGACTGTGTTTGGAGGCAGGGCCTCGAGGGAGGTTCAACGAGGCTGTTTGAGGGCCCAGCTCCAGCTCAGCGCTGTCCCGTAGGAAGAGGAGTCGATACCAGGGACTCCTGTACAAGGAAACAGGCTCTGCAAGGCCTTGGGTTTCCACCGTGAGAAGCCACCGCCCGTGGTGCTCTGTGCAGCAATGCAGACGAACGACAGCTACGCGCACTTCCACGGAGCAGCAGGGCCCTCGACGGATGGTTCAGAGAGAACTAATGGAGACATGTGGACTGGAGTGCGGGACGGCCCCCAACTCAGGCTTTTAGGAGACAGTCTCGTGGCCAGCACCCCATCGCCACCTGCAGAGCAGGACCTGTCGTCAGAATCTGGCCTGGACAGGGGCTCCTGGGGACCACCCTGATCACATGGTCACCCCAGGATGCTGCACACCTGTAACCTGGGGACACACTGGAACTTTCTGGCTGGTGCCCAGTGTGGGGCTGCTGACCGGTACCCGATCGGCATCAGCCTGCCCTCTCCTGGGGGGGCCCGCCCAGAGGCAGGGTGGAGCAGCTGAGCAGTGTGGTCTGGTTTCTCCTGCCCAGTCCTTCCACTGTCGTCTCCTTGGGGGACCCTCCACCGACCTGCCCCTACACGACCCCAACTCAGGCTCCAGTACCGCGTGGGAGCCCTTCAGCTCCTCATCCATTCTCTGCTCACATCCTTCTCTACACAGGGAGCCTCATCTGCCCCCTCATCGTGTACATCAGGCCGGACATGGGCACCTGTGCTGAGGAACGTTTCAGAACCGGGGCGCCACCAGACCGCACTGTGTGCTCCTCCAGGCCGGCAGGCGCCCACGTACGACCACGTGCTAGCGGCCCCCCCGTTCCACCGTCCCCACCACCGACGAAGAGAAGACAACCTCAGAACTTCCCATTCTGAGACTTGGAAAGACTTTTTTAATTAACCAAAATGGTTTCTCATAATAGATGGGTCCCAGGGCGCGCGTGGCAGGAGCGCACGCGGCAGGCGCGGCGCAGAGCTGGGACGGAAGCGGGCTCGCACGGCGAGCGGCTGATGCGCCTCCAGGGGCCCTGGCTGACTCTCCACCCCACGGCCATCTGCCGTTCCACCGCCTTCTCAGCGCGGGACACCGAGGGAAGCGACGGCATCTTAATCTAATGAGTGCATTCAAGTTCCACTATTCAAATTTAGAGACGCAAACAAACAAAAAATGTGCTTCTTTCATTTATAAGTCACAACCTTTAGAAACGAAGTATTTGCTGGGGTGATGTCACCTTCCTGCAACCACAGCTTCATTTGGGCATGCAGGTTTACCACGTATTAAGAAATCCAGTTTACAAAAGATATTTTGGGTATAATTAGCCTTTAAAGGATTTCACTCAGTTTTCAAAAAGTATAATCCAAGTTTCCTTTTACTGCCAGTTTCCTAAATTAATTTCAAACCTGTCTGATTTGTAAAATCTTGATAGGTACCCTTTTTCCTTTCTTCAGAAAACCATCTACTGCGGCTCTTCTTCGCTTCTAACTAGGGAAATAATCAGATACACGGACCCTTTAAGTTTACAGGCACCACGCACTCTTCGCGCCCAGATTAGTCTCTGGATCCTGAGGACTCGCGTGTGGACACGCCGCTGCTCGGTGGACTCGCGTGCGGACAAGCGTGCGCGCCTCGCGAGGCAGCGCTGCAGACCTGGGCCTTCAGCTCCTCTGAAGCGCTCCTCAGCGACAGCCGCCACTGATGCCGCAGAAACACCGTCAGCCTGATTTCGTCATAAAATAAGATGCGACCAGAGAGGAAGCAGAGGAAGCCAGAGAGGGCCAGCAGGCCACGAGTAGGCGTGGTCACCCTTCCAGACAAGCTGCTCCCGTTTGGACAGGAGTCTCTCGAGAAGGAGCTGCGGTCCCTGAGGACTCTTCCAGGTGTGATTTAGGCGGCGGTGCCAGCCCGGAGAGGCGGCGAGCTGCTGTCTCGCTGTCAAAGGCAGAGCAACCGCCACCCCTCCTGGTGAGGCCGAACGACTGAGAGTTGGGTCCGTCTCGCTGGCAGAGCCCAGCGCCACATGTGAGGAGCGCAGTGGCAGGCTGTCCCCTCGTGCTCATCGCGGGCATGTGACCGGCGGGGCAGGGCCAGGAGCAGCGCCGCGGCGGAATGAGCCACAGCATGCACAGACTGCTCACCTGTCGTGTGGACGCTGTAGTCAGGATGCCACGCTGCCGGAGACCACATTTTAAGAGGAAAGAGCTGGGAAGAAAATTCGACCTGCTAAGCAGGTATTTACCGCACACAGAGGTCCCATCACCTGACACGCAGGGGAGCCCTTGAGCGGGTCAGAGTCTCTGCTGGCCTGGCCACTGCCTTTTGCGCAAATTAGAAGAAAGGATCCCTGTGGTTGAACACGTGAGAGCCAGTACCTTTCTCCTGGACGGCGTGGGCTCACGCTTGCTGGCAGAGCTGACAAAGTTGGGGCCACCCGTGAACTGCCCTCCCTCTGCAGAGCCCTGTCCTGGGCTCTGTGTGATGTCACTGCTTAGTCCCGCTGACCTCGTGTCCACCATCAGCCCCCATACCCAGCTCACCCGGGAGACCGGCCTCTCGTCTGGACCATGAAGTGTCTGTCTGCACCACAGTGACCAGCAGCTAGTGGTTCAGAGACGCAAGTCATGGCCAAAGCTGTCACTGCTTTTTCTAAGGGACACAGACACTCTCTTAGGGCCCGAGAGTCTCTCCTTTATCAGAAACCCTGTCTGCATAGACGAAGGGGCCTGGGGCTGGCAGCACCTACTCCATCCCTGGAAAATCTCCCAGAAGATGAAGGAACTCAGTTTCGTGTGCAGAGCGTCCTCTTCTCTGCACAGAGGTCACCGGCTAGCGCTCCGAGGCCCCAGGTCTGTGTGAGCCCCAGGCCCAGGTGGCAGCTGCCGGGTATGAGCCTTGGTGAGACGGGTGCCCGGGCTGTCGAAGAGCCGCCGGGCCGTGGGGTGGGCAGCGTCTCCTCCACCCAGGGCCGCTGCTGGAAGGAGGCCTCGCCAGGGAGGCTGCTAACTTCAGTGGCTCAGGCTCATTCCAGGTGCAGCTTTCTGCGGAAACCCCCTGCACCTAAAGAAGCCAGCTTGCTGCCATGGGTTTGGGGGCCGAGCTCCGCCTCCGACACATCGACACATCTGAGTCCTCAGGACCTGCTCCTCAGCAGGATGCTGATCACTGTCTCTGCCCAGCCCCAGCCCCACAGAGAGGACACATTAATGATTTGCCCTAAAAGGCCTTTAAAGGGCCAGCTCAGCTAGAGTTTAACTGACAGAATGTTTTCAGAGAGTAAAACAGCAGCCGCAATATCAGCGCCGATCTTCTCAGACACGAAGAACAACCGCACTGAGTAAGAAGCGAAGTAAGAACAAAAGCGCAGCGGCAACTGCGCCCACCACACTGTCTGGCAGGACTACGGCCTCGCAGTGACTCCAACGCTGACCACAGAGCACCCACTTTCATCTGCACCGGCAACAGCAGTGTCTGCTTTTATTGAAGAGAAAAACAGAAACTACGTTGCTCTAAGCAGTTTCAAAATGAATATCGGATTCAAAATTTCCCCTGTGCATGTAATCACATGCTAATTTACATTTTAATTACTTCCTAAGAAATCAAAAGCATTTGTTGACAGTGGAACATAATGTCAGCTTCACGGTGCACTGTTGGTGGATCTTAATGAACTTAATTAGATAATTAGTGGTGTTAATTATCCTTCCATTATGAAGATAAAGATGTCTCCAAACAGTGCACTCAGTATCGGTGTTTGCTTTATTCACTTTCCTCTGGTTCTCAAACTCCTGTGACGGGCACGTGCGATCAACTAGCCACATCTGAGACGTCCCTCAAATGGAAAAAAGGAGCCACGTCCTTTCCCAGTCCAGCGCGGCCGGTCCCCTTCCCCGTTCTGGTACCTGGAACCTTCCTGTGGCCCTGGCCGGTCTGCACTGCTTTGGCATCCTTTCCAGAAGCCTCTCCCCGCTTATTCTCACTGATGTACTGAGTGGGCTGAGTGGGCTAACACACCGTGCACACACACTTGCCTGCGAGTCAAGGAAAGAGGACAGGCGCGCTCCAGTTGATGCCCAGACCCCCAGGGAGACACCAGCACAAACTCAGGACCACTCACCGTCCTGACATCACCCACGCCTGGCTGCCTGTCCAGGACCCCTCGCCCTGCACCTCACCTCTGCCCCAGACGCCCGAGGAAGCCCTGTTCCCACTGGAGGCGCCTGCTGGATGTGTGCGCGGGAGCCGGGCTCCCGAAGACCAGAGGCCGCAACACCTGCACCGCCGCCATGTGCCGTCCAGGGAAGGAGACGGGCATCTTTGGTTCTCTCCTTCTTGCTCCCAAGGGCAAGACGACCCGACAGAGCAAGGAAGCCCGAACCCAGACGCAGCCGGGCGGGTAGCGGCTTTGTCTCAGGATCAGTCACCTCAGGGAAGACTGACAAAAACACCACCAGCAGCAGCCTCGCCCAACAACTGAGAACCAGATCCCACAGGGCTGAGGGTCTTTGGAATGACTCTGTCCTCCGCAGACGGACAGACTTTCAAAATCCTGGGTTTTTCACAGACTCCGGAGGGTCTTCTCTCCGGAGCAGATGGCCTCATTCCGCACAGGCGTCCCACCGCGGTCGCCCAGCGCCCACACTGTGATTTCCTCTGCAGCCCACAGTCTGGTCCTGGACCCTCTTCCCCTGCGCTGCCTGTGGCTTTGTCCCTGGCACAGAGCTCTGACCGCCGGCCGGCTGCCCCTCTGCCCCTCTGGCTCCCACCACCCCAGTAGGAGCGCACGCCAGGACGCCCCTTCCATGTTCGGAGCTTTCCTGTGTCTTCACTTCCCGCAGCTCAGGCCCAGCCTTGAAACATCGCTCCTAAAGGCATTTTCTCTGCAAAAGTCCTTTCTCATTTGCTGAAACACATTGCACCGAGTTCAAGACACAGGCGAGTCACACAGTCCTCTGACGACCATCTGAATTTCAGAGCTTTGACGTCCCTGCAACCCTTACAGACCTTTGACTTCAACTCTTACTAAAGGCTGAGAACGTGACCCCTCTCGACATCGCATGGGACTCCCCGGCTGTGGTCTCCCTGCATTTCAGAGTCTCTTTGTTTCCATGTTCAAAACGCCCTTCTCCTCCAACCTGGGGGTCGTGCCTGCACCTTATACCCCGTCGGCGCCATCTGCAGCCCCCTAGTGCCCCCACACTCAGGAGAGCTGACGACGACAGGCGAGCACGCGTGCGGCCCGCTGGTCACCCTCTCCCTGGCAGGGGGCGCGGCTCCCCAACACAGCGGCCAGAGCCTCCCGCCCTGCACTCGCTTCCCGGTCTGCAACTTCATCGGGGCTTCACGGTTTCTCTAAAGCAAGTCGGTACGCAGACACAGTAACGCATGAGGTGACACGTCGTCTGGGCTGCTGCGCCTGCTCTGTGCATCAGGGTAGGGGCGACAGGACTCAGCCCCGAGCTGCAAACCACGGGCGTGTGGTGACGAACAGCCCGGGGGCTCCTGCTCTTCTCTGCTCCTGCAGATGCCTGAAACTCTGCACCGTGGTTCTTGAGAGACAACCGTAAAGTGCCCGCATGGATGGTCAAAAATGTCATTTCCCCGGCCAGACCTCTGATCCACTGTCCCCGGACATGGGCTCAGCCAGAGGCGGCCGGCACACCCAGGCGGGCAGGGACAGACAGCTCGAAGGAGCCCCAAGGGGGGCCTGGCGTCCTCGCTCAGTCGACAGAATTCCTACAGCAGCCTCGTCTCTACATTTAGCCATGCCAGGGCGCCGCCCCTGCCTCCTGGTACCTTCTTGTCTCCTGTCCTTCCTAACCACCTTTTTCCCCTTCATGGGACATTTAAATTAAACACAGCAATGGCAAGCTTGACCGTTGTCCCCAAAGCCAAGAAGTGGGGCGGACACCGGCCCACCTTCTTCGCCAGGTCTTGCTCCCCTCTCCGCCCTCAAGCTTTGCTCCACAGCGGGAGACCCACCTGGCCCAGATGGCGCAGTGGTCCCAGGAGGAAAGGGGGTGCCAGAAGTCACACGTGGCCCGGTGCGCACCCAGGGCCCTCCCCTTCACAGGTAGAAGTGTCCCGCATCCTCTGCTCCCTCCACTGGCTTCTACCTGCCGTTCTCTGCGAACCAGAGAGCTGCCTGCTCACAAGCTGCCAGCAGGCCCTCCGCTCTGGGCCTGACAGCACAGCGGGAGCCTGGACCTGTTGCTGGCTGCTAGAACCTTCTGCACCCACGCCTGGCTGAATGGTCTGTGTCCTCTGACGTCCACTGCCCCCAAGAATGCCACTGCGGTCACACCATCTGCCAACAGAATGAGGACAGCCGCCTGCCAGCCAGCCGCTCCTGGGGACAGCGCCTCAGTCTCACATGCACTACAGACACGGGCTGCCCTCTGAGTCCCTGCAGACCGTGGTGTCCATCCTCCATGCCCAACCCTGTTCCGCATCCCCTCTGCCACATCCCGTGCTTGTAGAGCAGAGAGCATGGCACTTTATATTTGGGGTGATACTGATTTTCAGGAAAGTTACAAAGCAAGTGGAGACTCCCATCAACGGCTGACCCGGTTTCCTGCAAAGTCTAATGTCACATGTTAGTGTGTCCTCAAAGCTGCGAGGACAGCACTGGCTGTGGTGCTGGACACACGCTGTCGATGGGAGGTCAGGACTAAACCAACGGGTGGGCTGTGAGAGGCGCTGGTTACGCTCTCAGTGGGGTGGGGACACGATGAGCAGCATCCGGGCGTCCTGCCTGTCCTCTGTGGCCTCCAGGGGCCCTGTCCAGCAGGGTGACCCCGGCATTGCCCCCTGCTGACAGCCGGGACCAAGAGTGTGACCAAGAGGGACAGCGAGGGCGAGGGCCCAGGCAAGGAAGAGAAGAGGTGGACTCTGCCGCACTAGTGCGCTCAGAGACACGCTCCTGGAAGACGACGTGAAGTCGGAGGGACCGGAGTCGAGCTCAGATGCCGCATCAGAGGAACAATTTATCAGGCTGGAGAGCTGTCAGCTGCTGACATGATAAGGAATAACACCGAATGAGTAATGTTTCCTCCAAAACTAACTCCTTTAATTACAAGCCTCTTCTTTCCAGAAGAGAGACAGAAGATGCAGAAACACCAATTTCATGCACTTGTGCCTGAGTAATGTCTCCATGCTGCTTTTTCCAGATGGCGACCTTCTCACTGGAGGGACTAATGATGTGGGCATATTTAGGGAAAAACCAATAACGGAGTCTTTAACCTTCAACAACAAAAAGCGTGTTGAACAAAATGTTCCTTGGGATACATTAGAAAATATCAATTACATTGCTCACTGAGGTGTAATCAGCTGTAATAATCAAAATTAATTTTTAAAAATAATTAAACAGACCCCAGGGCAAATAGTTGACGCTCCCACTCCGTGTCATCACAGAGCACACATGTACCTGAGAAGCGGGGCCTTCTGCCAGAGCAGAGCCGTCTCCCAGGACGAGCCTGCGCAGGGCCCGCGGCTGCCGACGCAGCCCCAGACGAGGAGACGTGACCTGCGACCCCGCGGCACCACCGCACATGCTCCTGACGAGCCTCTCAATCCCTGGCCCTGTGCCTAGCCCAGACGGCGTCACTGGTACAGGACACTGCAGGCAAAGGTGTAGTTACTTTTTAAACTAAGGCACGTGCACTGTTTCAAAAATAGCTCACCTTCTGAAAAACTGACCTTATTGAAGGGATGTCACATTCAACTAAGCTTACAGTGCGCATGACAGCAAAGGGATCTCTGCGATAAGCTTGCCTTTCAAGGACTGTGCAAGGTACTGTCAACCGCAGAAAGGAAATAAGTCAGGGGAGGGGACGGGGTGCAGCAGGAAGGGAGAAGCTGAGACAGTGGGGCTCGCATGTCCGCAGGGGTGTGTCCGTGGGTGCACCTGTGTCCTGCGCGCGTCTGTGCATCGTGCCTGTGCGTCTCACATGTGCGCGTGTGTGCACAGGGCGTCCGTGCATGCAGTGTGCTGTGCACATGTGCGTGTGAGCCCCGCTGTCGGGGAGAAGGGGTCCTCTGGGCATGAGCAGCCACCAGAGCAGAGCCCCGTCACCTCTCTGAACACCAAGCCGCCCGGTCGAGGGAAACGTGGCGGAGCAGCCCGCTGCAGTGACAGGCACGCTCTGACCCCGAGAGCTGAGAGCCGTGCCTCCCCTGCCGCCGTCCCTGCTTCAGTGCAGCCGCTCTGGCCACACGCCTGCCATGGCGTCTCTGCCTGACGGTGCTCTGTCCCCATGTGTCTTTGCCAGGGAGTCGCAGGCCAGTGTCCCTGTCTCGGCCCCACGTCCCCTTCCAGAGACACGCCTGATGACTTTGGTGCGTGAGGCTTCTGCTCACACCGCCCTGCTCAGGTTTCCTCACGCAGGCAGCGCCCAGCACTTAGATGCCTCTCACGCTGACTCTATCGTCACTCCCAGATTTCAGTCCCACAAAAGCAGAGGGTGTAGCAGCTTCGTTACCTTCTTTCTGTAACGGGACGCCTAGCACAACACACAGGCCGTGCGCTTCATAAACAGTCTGCGCCGAACCCGGGGCTCAGGCGGCCAAGGCAGCAAAGCTGCAGGCCTTACAAAGCCAAGGGCCCGGGCCCGGGAAATAATGAGCCGTGGTCCGCAGCGTGAGAAGACATCTCCTGCAGCCTCCCTTCACCAAAGGTACAGTCCATGTCAAACGTCCGGCCTCCAGAGCTCCCTGGAGCCCAGAGCAAGCAGGGACAAGCCCTCTGGGAGAGACACGGCCTGCACGCCGCAGCCTGCTCGGTTCCTCCTGGTGCATGGGTCACCTCTCCCTGGGCTCGGAGCAGCTGGGCTCGGTCAGTGAAAGCCAGGGAGGCCCGCGTGAGGGGCGCATCGACGGCTGCAGGGCTCCATAAGGACCCAGCCCAACACTCAGTGTCGCCCAGGTGCCGTCACACTGAGGCGGCCCCTGGGGACTGCGCTGACCTGGTCAAGGCGCAGAAGGCACAGCCAGGGAAGAGCAGTGGACCCTCCTGCACAGTGTCACAGGTCAAGCCAGGGTTGGGCACCGCGGCTGCCCAGCCTCAGGTTCACAGCCAGGCCCACATGGGGTGGTCTTGCCTGTGGCAGCAAGAGCCGCACCGGGATATGCTTCGCTCTGAGGCCTGAGTCTCCACACACCCGCACAGGCCCAGAGCAACAGCACGTTTCCGCTGCAAGGTCCGGACTCGGGCGGGGCAACGCTGGGACAGAAGGCCTGTCCTCGCTCTGCCACCTCCCGACTCTCCTCGTTTCCGCGTCTAGAAAAGGGGCAAGCAACAGCTGTGTGACGCTTCTACACCTGCACGTGAGCCAGGCGCCTTTGACGCTCACAACGCTCGCTTGCAGAGACGGGCCCTGCCTGGGCGCAGCCTGCCCGCAGCTCTGAACACAGGTGGCCGGTCAGCCGCACAGAGTCTGCTCCCCAGCACCTAGAAACCCGGGGCCAGCAGAGGCCAGATGCTGAGCCAGTGGCATTTAGATAACTCACTTTCCCAACTAAATGGATGGGAGCTTGGACCGTGTGATGTGTCTGCCAGCTCTCTGCTCCATCCACCTTTTGGGGACCCATCCACTCTTTCCCAGGTGTGTGTCCCATTGTGGAAGAAAAGACCCAGAGAGCTGAGGGGAACTGCCCAAGGGCTCCTGGCCCTAGAACCATGCCCTTCAGTGGCCACAATGTGCCTCTGAAGTCAAGTCAGACGTGAGCAGCAGAATGTTTGACGCTATTTCCAAAAAGCCTCCTCATCTTCCCACGCCCCCACACTCTGCCACTTGCACCAGGAGGCGGAGTCAGTCTCTCTCCCCTTGACCACTGGGCAGAGCTGTGCTAACCAAAGGGGTGTCCTGCAGGGCACTGCCAGGCTTCCAAAAAAGGTCATAAAAGGCAGTGCGCACCCGCCTGTCACCTCCTTGTGGAAAGCAACCCTGAGACGCGGTCCCCAGGGCAGGAAGCCCGGGAGACCTAGAGGCTGTGTTCCACCGGCTCCTCAGCTAGGGCCTCACACTAAAGGCAGCGACGACCAGCGACCAGCCTCTGATGGGCACAGCTGAGGCCTGGGCCCCGTGGAGTGGAGCCCAGCCCCTTGCCCCCTGGCCTGTCGTGCCCAATTCCTCACGCAGCACCCACAGCCACCAGACTCGTTGGTGCCGCTGCTCCGGGGTGGCTGGCAGAGCTGCTGGAGGCGGGCCCTGCTGCGCTGACACCAGTCGTGCGGAGCCACGCTCGGAGCTCTGCAGCACGGGGCGCCGTGGCCACCGGTGACGGGACATTCCTGGCCCGCCGGAGCCCGTGAGCATGCTGCGTAAAGCCTGCCTGAGCCAGGGCTCCCAGATGTCTCCACAGAAGAGTGCACGCGTGCTCTCGATGCTCAGACAGCGGAATTAGGTGGCATCCAGCAACAACAGAAAGAGGAATCACGACACCTGATGCTTCTCTCAGGAAAAGGGCTCGCACTCACCTCTGGCCGACACTCAGGGTCCTTGGCCGGACGCCCCGGCATGAGCCTCATGGCTGAGGACAGGCTCTCGCTCCACGAGGAAACTTTGCCGTGTGGTCCGACATTTGTGCGGCCGGTCAGCGACTTCTTCTCAGATGCTGGGCACAGGGAAGCAGAGACCATTACAGGGGCCGGCGAGGGGGAAGCCTCTCACAGCCGGCCTGGCTTCTGAAGGGCCAGCTGGCCACACGCCCTGCGCCTGCTGTAACGATGGAGCTGCGGGGCCCGGAGGGCTGCGCCGTGGGACTGGGGCACAGGGTGAGGCCCCTAGGCCACGCTAGATGGCTGGCTCCTCGCTCAGGTGCCTGAGCCAGGGAGCTCGTCTCGTCTTGTAAAGAGGAACCAGAACATCTAACCTCACTGGGGACATGACAAGCAAGCACATGTCTGAGGACAGGCCCTGACAGCAAGTTTTCCAAACATGATTGCTGGCCCCCAAAAAGCCATGTGTGAGCTTTGAGGTCACTCGGTTTTTCCCACCATATGGGCATCAGAGCATCTGCCCTGTTTTACTGTGCTTTCTCCTGAGATGGAATCTGATTCAAGTGTGCACACATGTACTTACGAATGTACATGCGTGTTTGCCACATACAATGTGGAAACACAATTATAGAACAGCTCCGGGCCCTGGAGGTCCACAGCACCCGTTCCCTGTGCTCACCCTGCAGCACTGGGCTTGTCGTGCTCCCAGACTTAAAGACACACAGGAGCCATCATGTGAGACCGTCTTCAAAACAAGGTCACAACTACAGCTGAACGAGCATGAGGGCAGATGCCAAGTCCCTGAAGGAAGGGAAGACCCTCGCGTCCGCGGGCAGGCTCGCACGGGCACCTGCCTGGCCTCGGCTGCCGTGGTTGGTGCAACCCCGCACCCGGAGGGAGAACAGGGCAGGACTGGAAGTCTACGCCCCCGCCAGCCGAGCTCTGGCCTGGTGCCGCTCCCTCTACAAGAGCGTTAGTCCGCTACCTCAGCCATCCCCTCTGCCAGCCTCTCACCCCAGAAGCAAAGCCACAAAGACTCCTGAGGTGTCGGTACAGCAGCACGATGCCGCCCCGCGAGGAAGAAAGCAGAGGGTCTGGTGAAGGAAGGCACTGGCCCAGCGGAGCCTGACTCAGGACATGCTGACTCAGCCTGCGAGCCCGTCCGGGACCCTGTGACACAGACCTAGGTGGTACTGCCAGGCCTTGAGTGCCGTCTCCTCCCAGAGTGGCGTGACATCGTCCATCCGCACGTCCCTCTCGCCAGGTCGCACAGAGAGCTCCATCTTGAAGGCGTCCTCCAGCTGCTGCCGCCGCTGTGCCACCAGCTGCTGCCACAGGGCCCGCACTGCCTTCTGGATGCTGTGCTGGACTGGTGGAAAGAAGACACCACCACCGGGGGCGTCGGTGCTGCGCAGAGAGGACCGGGGTGGCACACGTGACCTCTGACTACAGCCTTCACCAGCTGGACCGCGCAGGCTTGACCAGAGGCAGCCAGTGCGCAGAGCCACAGGGCCGGTGCCAGCACCCCACGCTCTCCATGCAGCCTCCCGCCCTGCCTCTCGCCACCTGCCCTGTGTGTGGAGCGGCCCACAGTGGAGAGGCAGAGTCTTCACCCTCCGGTTCTCCTCTCTCACTCGCTATCCAGCAGACAGGTCTGCCTGAGTTCTGTGGAACCAAGAGATGCCCCTGCCCTCCTGCCAACCTCACCCTTCTACACCGGACTCGCTGTGAATGATGACCAACTGACACCCAGGGACCTGAGACCCAAGTCTGCGTCTTCCCAGCCCTGCCCCGCACTCCCCATAGCGGCCCCTGGACGGTCCAGGGAGCACATCTGCCCAGTCGGCTCTTCCTGCTGTGGCCTACGGTGCAGCCCTGGACCTGCCTAAGCCCCTTGACCTTACACTCATCTTCCAGTAGCAGCCTCTGCTCCTGCTTTCTCACCCAGGGGTGGACACAGCCCAGTCCGCTGGGCCACCTTACTGGCCACATCCCGATATGGACAGTCCTGTCGCAATGACACTGAGTGAACATTAAACTCACAAGGTCGTTGAGACTGGCTTTGGGCACCTAGGACCAGAAAACAGAGACCTCTGGCTTTCATCTACTGTCAAAGGAGTCCTGAGGGCTTGGCATAGCCAGCACGTCCAAGCGCAGAGAAGCTCTGAGGACGCTTCCGAGCTGAGAGCAGTGTCCCGCGAATCTGATGCTGCTCGCTCTCTGTCTGTCTCAGTCAGTCTCTCTCTGACTCTTTCTCTGTCTCTCTCTGTCTCTGTCTCGCTCTCCCCCCTCTGTCTCTGTTTCTGTCTCTCTGTCTCTGTCTCTCTGTCTCTGTCTCTCTGTCTCTCTGTCTCTGTCTCTCTGTCTCTGTCTCTCTCTGTCTCTGTCTCTCTCTGTCTCTTTCTCTGTCTCTCTCTGTGTGTCTGTCTCTGTCTCTGTCTCGCTCTCCCCCCTCTGTCTCTGTTTCTGTCTCTCTGTCTCTGTCTCTCTGTCTCTGTCTCTGTCTCTCTCTGTCTCTGTCTCTGTCTCTCTCTCTCTCTCAGAGTTGCCCATCCTTTTAACTTTATTTGCTGTTAGAAAATCCAAGCACAAAATCCATTAAGTCAAAAATCTCATGGAATTAATGATTCTTCCCATTTTCTAGAGAAGAAAGCTGAGAGAGTAAGGCAAAGGCCTGAACTATCACATACCAGTTTCCATATGTAGTGTCCAAAGAAAAATTCAAGAGACCACCTAAGAATCCAAATCAACTTACAGGGAGGTCCTTTGGAGTTTTAGGAAGTATACCAAGTGTTTAACCAAGTCCTACAGAGCTTTCTATTCATCCAGCCATCCAGCCATTCACCTACCCATGAACCCATCCATTTATCCGCTCGCCTACCCATCCATCCATCATCCATCCATCTATCATCTATCTATCCATCATCCATCCATCATCCATCCATCCATCATCTATCCATCCATCATCCATCCATCATCCATCCATCATCTATCCATCATCCATCCATCATCTATCCATCATCCATCCATCATCTATCCATCCATCATCCATCCATCCATCATCTATCCATCATCCATCCATCCATCATCTATCCATCATCCATCCATCATCTATCCATCATCCATCCATCATCCATCCGTCCATCATCCATCCATCCAACCATTCAAAATCCACCCATCCATCTGTCTCATTTCTAATATGCAAAGATGATTCCAAGTGTGTTCTCTTCCAAGTCACCTGCTGTGCTACCACTTTGCTGCGCAAGCTCCTAGGGCCTCTTGCAGCCTTTGGGGGTCTCCTCAGTACGTGCGTATCCTGGGAAGGATGAACTAAAGACCGCAACCTTAGCAGTTAGCACTTTCCATCACTCTCCCTGACAGAAACAACAAATAGAATGTACCATCACTCAGACTTGGGAAGTCTTCCCTTGTTTTTTCTCTCACTTCTTCGTTTGGAAAAAAAAAGACTTGATGATAGGGGGTCATTCTGGGCTTGGGTTCCAATCCAAAACCTTCTGGATAACTAAAAGACAAAAGATTTTATACTATTAACTCGTGTTTTGAGATCATTCAATCGTTTCCTATTACAAACAATCATCCTCCAACTGTGGTCCTTGTCAATATGGAAAAACACGTCTAACTGAATTACAGCAAATACCTGATAACTTCCACAACAGATATTGTACAATATCCTTCTGGAAAACACCTTCTTTTATGCCTATCTTATTCAGTCCACACTCCCAGCAGACCCCAACCACCTCCTGATCTCCCCACTGTCAGAAGTGGTCCTCTCGTTGGTGAATGAAGGGCAAGAATTGTGGAAACAGGGACATTCTCACTTCATTATGACCCCAGCTGCTCGGTCGCACGGACAGCTTGAGGACAGCCGCCATCTATAAATCATCTCGTAAACTGCACGGCGATGCAAACGCTGCAGATCAAGTTATAATCTCGTCTTTCCCCTCAACGGCTTTCCTTTCTGCACTGGCCACTGCTGGGTGAGGAAGGATGTGAGCAGCTCTTACCTTCTTGAGTTGATCAGCAAGAGACAGTGCATGACACACAGAAGGAAGCTGACACTGGCGTTGTAGGTGGCGAAGACAATGTCCCAGTGTTCCTGCAGGAAGCTCAGCGTGCTGAGGAGGCCGTGACACTCGTGGAGGGACTGCTGGGGCCGGGACAGGCAGTGCAGGATGGCCTTGTTCAAGCTGCTGTACAGGGCGGCGATGACCGTGTCCCTCTGAGAGGAAGCATTCTCGATGACCTGTGTCAGGAAGACACGCAGAACAAAGTTAAGAACTTGCCGTTAGACCCGGGCCCCACTGACGCTGAGCAGACTCAGCCGAAGAGACTCCCTCCACAGCGGAAATCGGAGTGGCTTCCTTCCACACTCCTAGCTCAGGGGACGGTCAATAAAGGCAGTTCAGAATCTGGATTTGCCAGAACTTGAGCTGAAAAAGTAAATCTGGTGCCCGGGTGGAGCTGCGCTGGGTCAGTCACCTGGGGAGGAGTGCAGACCTGCCCCCCACATTGGTCTGAGTCCTGGGCCCAGTCGGGGGACAACCAGTGTGAACAACTAGACAAGAGATTAAACTGAAACAAGTCACTCCAGCTCCGGCTGATTATGGACAACAGACCTGGGGACCAGAGGCTACTGAAACACTGGCAACGCGGCTGACCCGGCGTGTGAGAGCAGGTTCTCAAACGCGTGAGTGTTCGAAGGAGCCCCCGTTCATCAAGTTGCTGCGGAGAGAATGTCTGAGTACCCTGGGTCTCACGCGGGCGCTCCTGCCACATCTGTGAGCACGACGCCTGCGGTGCGGCTGCCTTTAAATGTCATTACAGCTTGTGAGGCAGACACGCGGATGGTCCCAGTTCAGAGACAGGAAGCCGAGGGCCGCAGCAGGAGGGCCGGCCGGCTCGGGCCCACAGCAGACACGGCGAGCTCAGCCGCTGTCCATCCACGGGAGCGGGGTGCCCGCAGGAGCACTCCCGCAGGGAGGGCGTGCCCGCCAGCCTGTCCACGGGGCGCTTGGGGGCAGGGCACCGACGTGGGTCCCTCCGGAGACAGAGAGGAGGGCAGGGGGCAGGAGATGCATGCGGGAATAATAGGTGAGGTAAGAACAGACTCGATCCAACTTCAGGAAGACACAAAGAAAACAAACGGAGGTGTTAAAACGGAACTCGGTCCTTTGGAAGTAAAAGTCATTTCGGTCCGTTCGTGGTTGACAAGGAAGAACAACAAATGAGATCAAACTAACAGTCACAATAAAAACCAGAAGGGGTGCGCTGCACCCGGCAGGGACAGAGCTCAGAGCCCGCAGCCCTCCGTCACGGAGGCTCCAGGGGCCTCTTGAGCCCAGAAGGGCACGCGGCCACCAGGTGCCACGTGGCCATGAAGGCCTCTCCGCGCAGCCCCCGACCTCACAAAGCCTGCGTCAGGCAGGAGGGACCGCGCCATGGCCAGCAGCCGGCGTGTGGCACACTGCAGTCGTGACGGAGGCTCTCACCTCCACGATGTGCTGGGTGATAAAGCGCAGGATGAGCCTGGAGTCTGCAGAGAACATCCCACTGCTCAGCTTCTCCACCAGCTTCTGCGTGAAGTGCGGGACGCTCGCCAGGGAGGCTGCAGCCACAGCTTCTGCGGGGGGCTGCAGCTCGGTCCTGCCTGCAGGGAGAAGGGGCCGGGCACAGGCTGAGATGGAGAAGCCCTGGTCTGATCCTACCTCCCTGGTCTCCAGCCATGTGGGAACCAGCGTCGGCTGCAGCTCTGTTCCCTGGTGCCCACGGTCACCCTCCGCAGGCCGGAGTTGAGAAGACAGCCTCATACAGAGCTGGTGCTCAGTGAACACCGTGAGCCATGAACGTTTAACACTCGAGCCAGCCTGTCCAATAAACCAAACGGGGCGAAGGCCGGGGGCAGTGCTTCTCCAGTTTCTTTAGGAACCAGGGGAACTTGAGGAGGGAGTAAATGGAGGCTGCCCTGAAGGCCCGAGCTCCTGCGTCTGCATCGGACAGCAGGCAAAGCGGCGAGCGGACGGACCCTCGTCAGCCAGCAGGATGGCGGCTATGCCCACGTGCAAATCTGAGGACCTCAGCTCACCGGTATAAAGCCATCACTTACCATCATCCTCACTCACACACTCCGGCCCCTGCTGGGGGGCACGCCACTGTCCAGTGACAAGACCAAGACCAGAACGGAGGCTACCGCGCGTTCATTTCCTCCGCTCCCCACCATCTCTCCAGGCAGATGCCCGTCAAGGAGCAAAGTCAGGGCTGCCACACTGGAGGCCCAGAGGAGCCGGGGCACGCGTCCCAACACTGCGGATTCCGAGGCTCAGATCAGAAGCCCCAGAAACGACTGGTATGTCGGAAGGTCAGCCTCCCAGGATGAAGCACTGTCAGAGGCTCTTCTGTCCTCACCACCTCACGGCACCGGCAGCGTCTTCCCCGGGCTCGTCTGCTAAGAAATCCTCGCCGCGTTCAGCCAGACGCAGCGGAGAGGCCGTGTGCAGCACGTGACTCCCGGCTTGCGCGCCGCCTCCCTCTTGGGAACCAGACTCCGGTCTAGAAGCCACAGGCTCGCCGATGAGGCTGAGGACGGAGGACTGCCCACTGTTGGGGCGGCCCAACAGCAGCAGATATCCTGGACAGCTGGACAGCAGCCAGTGCGCCTGCCCGCTCCCTGCGCTGACCCGCGAGGGTCGCGTGCGCGGGTGGTGGTGACTTCATGAACCTAAGCGCCTGGGTGCTGGCCCAGCCCTGCTCAGGGCAGCAGCCTGCGTCCTGGAGAACAGGAAGTCACCCCCACTCACCTCCGAGTGCCAGCCTGTCGCCGTCACCCGTCACGTGAAATATTTCCATAGTGGAAAGCAGGACCTCGGACTGGAAGTCGCGCTTCTGCTGGCTGGTGGCATTGTCCGGGGAAGCCTGGAAGCAGATGCAGCTGAGACAGAGCCACCGCCATGCTCTGCGCTCAGCCCACCCGGTCCCCACGGCGGGCCTGCTGCTGACGCACGTGACCCGGGAGGCGATGCCCACTCCCGGGAGAGAGGCACGTGGAGGGCGCACGCAGTGGCCGCGCAGCGAGTGCTTCGAGGAGCCACTTCTGACGCACAGCTGAGCGCGCGCCCCTCCGGCTTCGCGGTCTCCCTCAGCGCCCTCCTCTGCCTGCCTGAGAGGACGCGCTCCCTGATAAATCCCGCCCGTGAAATCCCTGCCTGGTGGCTTCCAGGGGCTTCTGCCGCCACACCACGCCAGTCTGACGCCAGCCTCGGGGCCCAGGGCACCGTCGCCCCCCAGGGGCCTCCCACAGGGGCCCGTCCACTCACCTCCAGGAGCACGTCCAGCGGCAGCCACTGCCTGGGGGTTCGGGCCGCAAGCAAGAGCTCCTTCAAGAGCTGCTGTGTGAACGCCCTCAGCGGCTTCCTGGTGGGATGAGCCCTGGCAGGAGCCGTGAGCCCCTCCGGGCTGCTGTCGTCAGCGCCGGGCCTGCTGTTCCTGGGCTCGGTCACCGGCCCCTCAGAGACAAAGGAGATGAGCATGAGCACCGCCTGCCGCACGCCTGTCGCCGCACCCGAGTGCCCGGCCGGGTCTCAGCGCACCGCTGACGTGGGAGGAATGCAGGCTCCACGGATGCAGGCGACTGGCCAGCGTTCCCTGCACAGGGGACAGTGGGTCTGACCCCAGAAGCTGGCGCCGCGGGGAGAAGCTGACTGCAGCAGGCCATGCAGGGCCGGGCAAGGAAGCGCAGCGTGTCCAGGCCACCGTGGCCTCCTGTCCTTAAAGTCTGAGATGAACCGGACAAGGGTCACCAGTCAGATGCGCCCGGGGAACACGGGACGGCAGGAGGGAGCAGCGCGGCCAAGGGCACTGCCCGGGGCTCCTGACCGCAGCCCTTCCATGCTCGTGCACGGCACCGGCCCCTGCTCATTCATAAAGTGATCGCAGCAGTTCTTAATTAAGCCATAAAATGAATTTAATGGCACCTAAGGAGGCGGTGGCTGCATTAATTAGCTCCGTGCGGCCTTGACTGGAAAGATGCCATCTACATTCAGAGCAAAGCGGAAGCCTTTTGGCCACCAGCCTTCTGCTTGAGGAGAATCTGTCACGTTCTGAGCAACAAAGCCGCTCAGAGTCGACATGGGCCTGGGATGACGCAGGACTGGGGGACGAGCGCCACGGAACCGGAGCCTCGACAGGCTGCTCCTCCACTGGCGGCTGGCGGCACCCCCGGAGGCTTCTGGGGCGTGAGCTGCTGAGCCTGGGGCAGGGCAGGTGCTCGGGGCCCATCCCACTCCACGCAGCCGCAGCCCTGCATCTGTTTTCACTCACGCCTCTAATGCGTGACCTGCGTTGTTACTAATCATCGTCGTTTCATCGTTTTGCAAATCTTTTACCCAGTCTTTTTATTAAAAGTCATTGTTCTTACATTTCGTGAAGCCATTTAACTGTTTTAAACTGACTGTGAGGAAGAGCACACGGGCTCTGGGGTGAATGAGATTTAAACCTTGGCTCTGCCCATATTATCCACAAACCTGTGTGCATTTGCTTCTCGCCGTCAGCGAGGTCCGCCTCACCGCCCCGCCCAGCGCCTGAGTCTCACGTGCCGGCAGCACCGCCCAGCGGGGCTGAGGCAGCAGCTCAGGACCGTAAGCATCCAGCAGACGGAGGCAGCCCCAGAACTCACTTCTAGGACAAATGAGCTAAAGGAGCGCACCACTCCATCCGCGGTCGTCTCACAGGTAAGACAGAGGAGCCCTGTGTGTCCGGCACCGGGCCTGCGTGGGGTCGGCCCACGAATCACCACCGCCTTTCTCTCATGTGCCCTTTGCCAAGTCATTGGTGTACTGACAGGTGTCCAGCTCAGACTCCCTGCGTGTCTCAGCTGCCCCTCCACAAGGTCTGGGGGTTCAGGGGCTTTACACCCTTCCTCCTCTCACACACGCCCTTCCACCAGCTCCGTTCAGCCCCCAGGACGCTAACTCACCTGGACCCACAGGGCCTGATCTAGCCACCCCTCGACCCGGGGACTGGGACTTGTTCTCAAACTCACTCACACCCCGTCTCTGCCCAGCACACGTTGTCCCCTAGACCGTGTCCCTCTGCCCTCAGCCTCACTACCCCTGGCTGTAAGTTAAGCCTCTAAACACTTGGACCAAAAGGAGACCCAAGTCCTGGACCTGAGGCAGGACTACGGTCTTGAGAGTGCAGGACAGGGCAGACCCTCCCCCAGCGCCGCCCACACCCAGGCTTCCTGGGACGGACCACTGTCCCCATTGTCGTGTGCGTGAGGGCTCCCGTGGAGCCGACCTATCCCATCACATTTTCCACCTCTGAGATGCCAACGTTTCAAAGCGTATTGGCTTTGAATCTAGAGCTGAAAACAATTTCAAGATGCAGCTCCGACAAGAAAAGGCCCAGATGGTCACTTATCGACATCATGTTCCAGCAGGTCAACTGAGGGATGCCCATCTGGAGGTGTCAGAGTCCTGCCCTCCTTCGAACCCAGATTGTGGCACCTGTGCTCCCTGGGACGGGGCAGGGCAGGGGCAGGTCCTACCTTGTGGCCCCCCAGGGGAAAGGCGACTGCAGCCAAGGTCTGGAGGAACTCCGGTGCCCTCCAGGCTGGGTCCTGGGGGTACGTGCTGTGCACCAGGCTGAGGAAGTGCAGCGTGCTGGCCGGGAAGGTCCGCTCCCAGGCGCCGTCCTCGGGGCCTGTGCAGGGCTGAGGGCACGCTCGTCAGAGGGCAGTAGGCCGCGAGTGTGAGCTGGCGCTCCCGTTTGGACAATGATATGGCAACATCAGCTAAATCGAGTCACGGGTATGGCTTCAGACCCACAATTTCCGTCCTTTCTCTTCCAACAGGAAGGAGAGGTCCGCCAGAAGCTATGGACACAGCGACTTTATTCTGCCTATGTCCAGAGAGAAACAGCCCAGAATGCGCGAGCTGTGATCACTATCATAATAAAGTTCTACTCGACAATAAACCATAAAGAATGAATGAATCATGAGTGAATCGCACCAACAAGAGTGAAAGATGCCAGCTGCCAACTAGCCTGTCCTGGATGACTTACTCATATGTATCAAGTTCAAAACAAGAACAGACCACACTGATCAGAGAAGCAGCGTCCAAGTAAAGTTGAAGCAAAAGTGAAATACATGAAACAAGCTGAGAAGGAGCTAGAGGTATTCGCTGCAGCGACGCTTCTGGCCTCTTCACGTGCTCTTCCAGACGCTCCGGACACTGCGCCACACGTCCACGGCAGCTGGCGACTGAGCCCAAGTCTGCACGTGGCGTCTGCCACGCGTCTGGTGGAGCCTGGTGGTCCAGTCTTGTTTGTGACTCCGCCTTTGAGTCACATCTGTGACACTCGAGTCTAAACTTAACGTTTGCTATGAAAGGTAAATGCTTGGTCCATATATCTTCAGTGCTTTCATGTTATTACTTGTTTTTTATTTAAAAATAGCATCAATTGATGACAAGGTAAAAATGTCCTTATGCCACACAAGGGAAATGTGTCTTTCTCAGGGACCCAAGTTAACTGCAATGAGGCCTAGAATGCAACCATTAATAAGTTTCCAAAAATGGAAGCGCCAATCATCACTGTGATGGGAACAAACTGGAGCCACAGCAGCTCAATCACGCGGACATTAAAAACAGGAATCAGAGAGTTCTTTCAAATTGAAGTCAGGGAAACACTAGACACCAACAAAAAATAGAGATGCTGCATATCAAAATCTTAAACTCTTCAGAAAAAATCAGAATAATAAGCATCCAAAGTGGTTCTTTATGTGAACCCACCAGCCCTGCGCACCATAAGCAGTGGGAGAGAAGAAGAGCCAGAGCTGGCAGATGAGGAGGAAGCAGGCACAGAAAACTGAATGAGCAAGAAAAGATAATTTGTGCCAACTGACTATATGGGAAGACTTTTAAAAAATATTAATGACCTAAGTAGATCAAGGAGGCACTGAAAAACCCAAAGGCGGCAAAAATTCAGGACACAGTAGTTCCTTGTGACAATTTAAATAATCTAAGAATTGTGGATCTTTGAGAACATAAGGAATAAAAAGCTAAAAGGATGCCATAAAGAATATAAAGGAAAGAAGTTTTTAAATAAAGCTAGTAAAATACTGTAATCAAATATCCTGACAAATTATAACAGAAAGAAAATGGTATCTTAGCGTCATTTTTAAATGTTCATGGAAAACCATAAGAAAGTATCCGCAGACTAAGAGGGAGTGACAGTGAGATCTCAGCAATAATGCAAGGACATCCATTGACGTGATTCTTCATCAGCAGGCAATGAAAAGAAAAAAGCATATGATCATCTAATCATCTGCTGAAATAGCACTTAACAAAAATTATAATACATCTGGTTCTTAAAAGAAGCACAAGGTACTTTTGTAGCATAATTACTCACACAGAATAATTGGCAAAAGACACAAACGGGAAACTCACAGTAAAATAAATGGAACTAGCTCATGGGCAGATGAAATGGGGCCTCAAGCCCAGTAACAACGAAGGCAGAAGAAGCCGACGACTGATCATCACCAGCCCGGCCCTGCTGTGAGGACGAGCCCTGCTCCTGCCACGCAGGCCCGCGTGTCAGACAGAGAACGCACGTGTGTGATGCTGACGCACCTTCCTCGGAGGCTGCACTCTGGCCCACATGCCCAGCACAGAAAACTCACACCAGAGGAAAAGATTTCTGCTCGAGGAAGTTCCCAACAGACTTTCACAACAACATAAATTCCCACCTAAAAATATAAGTGGTCCCATGTGTGCTTGTGGGAAACATGCCCACAGCACGTTCAGAAACAAAGACCAAAGGATTCATGCGAACGGAGCCTCTGGAAGGACATGGGCACCTACAGTGCTTCTGGAAGGACATCCACCAGACTCGGCCACAATGGTCATCTCCGGGTGGGTGTATTTCAGGCATTTTTTATTTCCTACTTTCCTCTTTTATTTTAATTTTAAAGGTAATTATATGTTCTTTTATAAAAGCAGTAAAGTTTCCCCCTATACAGTCAAATTTCCAGTCGCCCTGTCCACAGAGCCGAGCTGACACTGACCAGCCACTCATGCAAGTTCTGCTGCTCCAGCTCACAGTGGCTACTCCGGGGCCCACAGCCCTCCTCACCCCCACTCTCGAGCTGCGGGCCCCTGACTCCACATCTAAAAGAACTCTCTGTCCACTCTAGTGGACCCTGAAGCCCGGACCCAAAGCCTCTTGACACTAGGTGTCAGTTAGTGACTGTCTTCTCTAGGGCAGGTCTCCACCTCACAGGGCATTCGGGTACGTGGCCGCCTGTCTGACAGAGGTGAGATCCTAGAAGGGAGAGATCCCTCTTCCGCCTCCTGAAGAAGGGACTGCAGCTCTTGACTTAAAGTTCCCTTTGCCTGAAGGATTCAATCTCCCCATGAAAAACAGAAGTCACACAAGTGGAAAACAGGTCTCCCAGCAGAGCACACACACATCATGGGGCCACTCAGGCTGAGTCTCCCATTCACTGTCCACTCACGGGGACCACCCGCCCTCCTCACAGGCATTCAGCGAGACACCGGCTAACCACCAGCAGACATGGGACAGCTCCAGGGAACAGCAGGCGCCCCCAGGCAGCTCCCGGCCACACCCCACGCGTGTGGGCTGGCTCACCTGGCTCAGGGTGGCCTTCAGCATCTCCAGCAGCAGCAGGGCAGCTTCGGAGCACAGCCCCTCCCGGAGGACCTCCTCCCTGCGGTGCGTCTGCAGGAGCCACTGGAGCCCGGCGTCCAGGCTGTCCTGAAAGAGGCCAGGGCTGGACACAGCTGTGGACAAGACTTCCAGCTGCACAGAGCATCTCCAGCGCCCACGGGAGAGCACGACCACACAGCGCAGCCTTGGCGGCTGGCCACGTGGGAGTGCCAGGCCTGCAGGAGTCCGGACGCGCACGATCCGGGAGGAGCTGGAGGCCCGAGCCACCTGCACCGAGCTCGGTTCTCAGATCCGACACCTCAGATCCTCAGTGTCGCACCAACTTTACTGAGTTGCGAAGATGAGATTAGAGAAGCTGGACTAGTTCACCAGCTCGGGGAATGCAGAAAGAGGCAGGGAGCCTGGCGTGGACCAATAGGGTGACCTGGCATTGCTCCCTTAAAAGCTGCACTTTCACGAGCTACTCGGCCTCCCTGCAGTTCAGTTCCTTTGCTGTGAAGTAAAAACTACGTTACCTACCTCCATGGGGTCCTTACAAATGTCAAGTGAGATAAAAAAAAGTGAAACACCTATCCCAGGTCCTGATGCTGCAGCTATTTTTTCCTGCAATGAGTTCTTGGGGAAAAAAAATGCAAGGCCCCAAAGAACTTAGCATGGAGCATTGGAACGTTATGGTGAGACATCTCCAACACTACCAGCATCTATCCACTCAGACCATCACCGGCCAGCAAGCGCACGAGAGGTGACTTCAGTCTTTCAGTTCAGTGCAGCTTAACTCAGCTTAACTGAGACCAAGAAACAACGTGTCTGCTGTCTGCCAGGCACCCAGAAAGGTCAGTAGAAGGTGGGGTCTCAACAGCTAAGGGACGAGTCGACGTGTCTGGCATGTCAGGGGAGGCAGGCTGAGGCGCAGAGGACACGGCTCTACCCCACAGGGTGAGCAGGGCTGCACCTGTGCTGAGAGCTGGGGACCGCTCACCAGGCAGGGGTGGTGGGAGAAAGCTCACTCAGGACATGGGTGACAAAGCTGGTCTCACGGGGAGGTCAGAACTCCACAGGCCTCCAGAGAGGGTGTCATGAAGGACCTGACACTGGCAGTGGAGCACGACAGGCAGGGACAGGAAACACTGAGGACTTGGGTGTGCTGCAGGTGAGGCAGCAAGTAGGGGAGTGTCAGAGGCACATCCCGTGAGCGTGGGCTCCGCTGTGGAGAGCCAGCCCAGGAGGGACAGTGACCCACGGGACAGCAGCTGGTCCGGGGGTGAGCCAGGAAGGCAGCCCTTCACTGCGGGGGACAGCCTGTTACCCTGATAGTCAGCGAAGAACAAGGCAGCGGAAGGAGACGCCGTGGACACAGGAAGCAGAAGGACACAGAGGAGAGAAGCGGCCCAGGCAGGAGCGGGGCCCAGACGAGCCGGGAGAGCCGCCGCCACCGAGCGGCGATGGAGCGGTGAGGAGGAGGGTGGGCATCCACAGATGGGGGAGGATGAGGCTGCCCCCGGCTGCTCTGGGTGGGACGGTCGTCTGAGCCCAGCTGGCACGCAGGGGAGACTCACGAGCACGGCACTTACGTCAGAGTGCACGGAGCCGTGGCGTCACTAGGTAAGGGACAAGTTTCTCGCGTGTGAACTGAGCCCTCCCTGTACGGCAGACACTGTCCCCCACTGCAGCACCGTGTGCAGGTCGTCTAGGCGTGCCCAGAAGAGAGTCAAAAGTGGGCTGAGAAAAAGAGACACCTGCCAGAAGAGGCGACAGGAGGTGGAGGCCAAGGAGCCCAGTGCTGACCCTGTGCTTCCTCAGCGAGCGGCTGGGCTGCAGGACAGCAGGTCAGGCCACTGGGCCAGAGGAGGGGCCAGGGGACGGCAGAGAACACTGGCTCGTGGAGTCAGGGAGCCGGCTTGTCCCCCATCCCGGAGCCCAGAACCTACTTTGGGCCCGTCCGTCAGCTCGGAGGGCGGCGTCTGCAGGAAGAAGGCGGACACGATGAGGTAGACTCCGGGGATGTGGACGTGGTGAGCCAGGAACTCGGTCAAGACGCGGAAGCCGGGGAGCAGGCCGGGGCTCTGCGGCGGCGGCGGGTGCGGGCCCCTCAGGTTCTCTGGGCCGCGGGGAGGAGCCGACTGAGAACCAGAGCTGCTGCCTCTGGTCGAGGCAGGGGTTGGACAGAGGGGCCTCCCTGCCGCCCGCCATCCCTTAGGACGCTGGACAGCGGTCAGTCACACGGACAGGCAGGAGGACAGATCAGCAACAACCGTCCCCTGCCCCTGACACTCCGTTGTTCACTCACTCAAAACAGGCACAGGTCGCCTGCCAGCGGAAAGGAGAGAAATTAGCACCCATCTTATAGAAAAGAAGTGAGCGTTTCCAGAACCGGAGAGAACTTCGCACATCAAATCAAAGCCGCCTGCACCCCTAGCAAAGGCAGGAAGCATCTGCTAGCACAGCTTGTGGGAAGAGGGCCCCTGGAAGGAGCCCAGCGGGTCACCCACTGCTCGGGGAGCCTCTACGACAGCCGCTCAAAACAAGGGGCAGCCCTGACCCCAGTTCTGTGGGGAAGGTGGGGGCCTCTGGGGTGCCTCCAGTTGGGGAAAGCAGCTCTGAGATCTCCCACAGCGAAGTGGGGCGACACGAGCTTTTGGAAAACAGGGAACCTGGACTTAGGTAGGCCTGAGAAGCAACAAGGCAGCGTTAAGAGCACGCACAACACAGTGGGAGACACTGGCAGTCAAAGACAAGCCATCACAGGCCACACACTGGGGTGAGCTGGCGGGACGACCAGGCTGGACTCAGGCAGCACCTCCTGCCCCAGGGAGAGCGGCCTGTGGCTGAGAGCTGGAGCAGACATCACTCCACCCACAGCGAGTGCTGCGCAGGCTGCGGGAAATGCTGAGAACAAGGGAAAGAGCTCAGGGAGTAAAAAGAGGCCCTAAGTTCTGAGGAGCAGGAGGCCCGGTGCTGACAAGGAACGTAGAGGTGCTGGGGCTGATCACAGTTCCAAGGTACAAGGAAGCCGGTGGAACTGAGTGTGAGGGTCCTGGCGGGGAGCTCTGTCACAGCCCCGACAGGGTGACACTGTGCCTCTGGAGGGACGTACACTCACCCATCAAGATATCCACACCTGCAGCGCTGTGCTCCACCCAGGCCCCTGCAGGCAGCCCCTCTTTAAACTGTCCCCGGAGGGAGGGGCTGGACAGGAAGTGCAGCAGCAGCTTCAAGCCCAGCCCAGTGGTGCTGGGGTGAAGGTGACCCTGGATGAGCAGCAGGAACCAGTCAGGGCCCAGGCTCAGGAATAGCTCTTCCTTTGACCTGGGGTCAGAAAATGCAATAAATGACCTCTCGGCCCACCAGCAAGGGACAGCTCCAGAAACTATGAAAGTGACCAGCCCCCTTTGTCACGGGAGGTGAGTTCAAATAAATATGTAGCTATCCCTTAGCGATTCCTCCTTCCACCAACATTCACGCCGCTACAGCGTCTGAGAGCGACTGTCTAATTTCATTAATACTTATAAACAAATAATGGTTATGTCTTCCCCCTTTGTAAAGGCACCAGTCAAACGAACCTAAATGGAATAGCCTAAGATGTATGCGTCTTAATCAGTCTAGCACAAAAAAAAATTCATTAACTGTCACTTTCAAAAGTGAGCATTAAAATGAGGAGTCTAGAGAACACAAATTTGCCCATATACTGGATTCAGAGAGGTGTGCAGCCAATCCTCAGCAGCAACAGCTCAGCCCTCTGGAAAGAACCCATCTGTGCTGGCACCGTTCTCAGCACCAGCTCCAGAACAGACATGGGAGAGTCAGGAGGCTCCTCTCTTCTAGCCCTGCCTCTGATGTCTGATGGCTGGAGGACTCTGCCAGAGACTTCTCCTCAATGCTGATACTGATGTCAGTGATGGTGGTGCTGATGGTGGTGATGGTGGTGATGGTGGTGGTGTTACATAATAATAATATGATATGCTGTTTTTCAACTATTGCAGGTTCTGTATTTATCATGCTGTGGTTGAGGAGAAGAGAGGTAGCAAGAGCTTAAGTGGTCTCCCAAGGTCCGAGGGAACACAGTTGGGATTTGAACCCAGGTGATCTACTCATCAGAGCCCGGGTGCTTTAGCACAACACTGCACACCCTTTCAAAACAATAAAAAAGGAAGGAATCGGACCAGCTCATCTCCAAAGCATCTTTCAGCTGTAGCTTTTTGTATTCTAGAAACACAAAAATAACAGAAAGGAGAAATGGCTAATAGATTTTAAAACACTTTACAAGGCTGTTTTACTGAAGGGTAACTCCCATCCCATCCCCATTTTACCCTCCTGCAGACACACATCCACACTCTAGCTGCCAGATCAGTGAGCGCAAGCATCAGGCTGACGCACTCAGCCCCACACACTCTGAGCCAGGGACAGCGCCTGACACCTAGGTGCTCTGTGGCTGTGGCTGAGCGACCCCAGGGAGGGAGGGAAAGCAGGCGGTGGGGAAGTGTTCCTGGGGTGTTATGATTACACACAGTTTCAAAAGCTAACTGAAGGCAGATACTTTTATTTCCAACTTGAAAAAATACCTAAATAACTAAGAGTAAATAGCAGAAGAATTTGGCCACCATTTTCCCTGACAGATATTATTCAGGCTAACCATTCCTCCATTCGCTAGTCTGCCAAGCATAGGACATCAAAATCAGTACTCATCACAACTGCCAAAACGACAGCAATCACAGGACACAGCAGTAACAAAGGGAGTGACCACGATTATAGGGAATCTGTGCTGAGTTACTCTCCTGTCCAGCATCTGCATGAAAATATCTTAGGGCAGGTTTGCTTTACTTGGTGGCGACAGCACCACATTCCTTCTGACATGCAGAAAACTCGCTGTTGAAAACCAACTCAGAGACACTGAGGTTTTCATTAAGAAAGGTTTTCATGCTGCCACCCCCCACCCCCCTCACCATGCGAGGCCGCCTTGTGCCAAATGGCCCTTCCCGGCGACTCACCCGGAGGACAAGCGTGACTGAGGGGCAGTGAGCCAGCCGAGCAGCATCTCCAGCAACTGGTTTCTGAGCCAGATTGTCTTTCCAGATGTTTGGCTTCCAGCTACAAAACAGAAAATTTAGATTTGAGGGGAAATGCATGTAGAGACATGCTACTTGCTGCAGAACGCAACTGAATCCAGCAAATGCTTAGTTCACCCGGGAACTGGGACATGGAAAGGACGCAGAATTGAGTGTCCACTTCCGGACTTCACTGCAATGTTTGAAACAAATTCCAGTAAAAGCCGACGTTCTCTTTAGCTAGACATGCCTTCCCCCGGTCCCCTCCAAACTTCCTAAAGATGATAAGGCCCAATCCACCTCCCAGTGAAATGGTTTCTGCTCCTTCTCACGGGCTGCAGCATTCCTGGAGTGCCTACGCGTGCTGGGCGCCATGGGGCTGGGAGCAGAGTGGCAGGTTTTATCCTCGGTCTGTTTCCTGCTCCCCGTCTTGGTCCAAGCCTGGCACGCCCAGCCACACTCAGATTAAAACAGCAGCAAGAAGTCTCTAAACCCCATGGGGAAAGGACCATGACTCCTGAGTGTTATTACAGCCTTGAAGGGCATGCTGACACTTTTAACAGGAGATGCTTCGCTAGATGAAAGTTGCAGAATAAAGTCCAGATAAGGGAGGGTTGACTAAATCCAGCCTGCGTTTGGCCCATCCTCCAGCCATTCCTTCCTCTGGCTGAGTTCTGTTGCAACCAGGTTGCAGACACAGAGCTGGCACTTGGAGAAGGGGCGTCAGAGTCCCCTTTATGGTGTCCTGGTCCCATCTCTAAGGTCCTAGCGTTTCTGAACCACAGTTTCCTCATCTACAAAATGGGAATCACAACTACTCTTTATCAGGCTTGCTCTACAGAAGAAAGATAATTTCTCCAGATTTCGTAACACTGCCCAAGAGAATCTCCACGATGAAAAGATTTTTGCATCTGTTGCGTCCAGTGCACTGAGCACTAGTCTCGTGTGGTTACCAAACTCTGGTACGTGGCTACTGCTACAGAGGAATTAAAACTTTTAACTGCCTTTACTTTCAATTAATGAGAATTTTAAGTGTAAGTGTTCACATGTGGCTCGAGGCTCCCGTCTTGGACAACGCAGGTCTAGGGGCACAGACAGTCAGTAATGGCCCCGACATGTGCCTTGCGGGGAGCGCAGAACACGACACGGCACACGTGCTCTCGGCAGCTGGTGGGGGAGGCTCCAAGGAACAAACCCCCAACCCGCGTGCAGAGTGAACCAGGGGTTTGTAGCACACACAAGGTGACTTAAACTGCCTTGAGGGCACGGAAAGGACCGGTCCAGGGCAGGGTGTGGGGGGGCATTCCTGGGGCAGGAGTGGTGGGCGCAAAGCCTGGGTGGAGGGCAGACCCGCACACAGCCATGTGAGGTACTGACCCAGGAGCTGGGCAGGGCCCGACGCGAGGCCCACCTGCTGGTCTGCGGACACAGCCTGGTCCCAAGGTCCTAGAAACCATTTCAGATGTGCAGGTGGTGGGGAAGAATATGCAGCTTGACTTAACTTGTGACTCTTCTCACAAAACTGGCCTCACAAGCCTCCTGGGGATACCTGCTCAGCTGGGGACATCGCCCTTCCTTTGCATATCTGCCCTTCCTCTGCCAAAGGGGCACCGCATGCGCCTCCCGCCCAAGTTAGCTGTCCTACAGCCTGCAGGGTGGCAGGGGGGAATGGTCTTCTCACCAAACACGGAGGGGTCCATGGTTGTGTCCACGCAGACCTGCCGTTCGCTCACGGACGAAGGCTTCAGAGTGTACATGACGAACAGCCCGACTCTTAAACGCACAGAGAGGAAACGCTCCAGATGAGCTCAGCCATGTCTGCTGGGCGCATGCAGGGGTTCTCGACCCAGTCCCACCCGGTGTGGCTCCGAGAGAGGCGGCGAGGGGACGCAATCTCCGGGGACTTATAAAGCCTGCCGGATGCCCGGAGCGGCTGACTGCGCCTGCCAGGTCGGCAGGACAGACGAGGATGAGAACAGAAAAGGCTAAATGTCACGCCAGCGGGGACCGTGGTCTGGGAAGTCTGCAGAAGGCAGACGCGTTGAGCCAAGCTGTGCGCAGGGAAGCGTTTCAGGCTCGAACATCAGGGAGCGGTGAGCCGTGGGCCTGCCGGGAAGTCTAGCACGTTCACCCCTTTCTCAGTTCTCAGCCCCGAACAGAAGGCCCGACGGGCTCCCAGGACACAGCACCCGCTCTGCACTGGAGTGGGCGATGCCAGGCAGCGTGCAGGCCAAGCATGGGATGTGTGCTCCCTGAGCACACACCCGAGGCCCTGCCTGCCCAGCGCCAGGTACCTGAGCACGTCCTGGAGGCTGAAGTGGGCCCGCAGCTGACTGCTCAGGATGGCAACGATGACGGGGATCCTGGACGGGGGGAGGCTGGGATCATTGAAGAGGAAGATGAGCTTGGGCACGAGCTGAGCCTGATGAGCAACTTCAGCATTCCGGGGTCCTTCCCTGGCGAGCCAGGAGAGAGGCGGTAAGAGCTTTTACCGGAATGAACCAAATCTGCTATGTTTCTGCCAAAAAGGCTCCCCAGGCTGGGCCTGCCCTGTGGCCCCCACTCCAATCCCTTGGCAGCACGTCAGAAGACTGCCAGACACCCAGCGAATGTGTCTGCCACATGCCAGCGGTGGCTCCTGTGCCCCCGTCTCCCCTGGAAACTGCCGCAGAGAGCCCACATTGACATGTGCATTCTCTGCCTCAGGGACACAAGAGCGGGCTCAGAGAACCTGGAGCAAAGAGCAGACTGGCCGCGGCACACCCCGGGGTAGGAGCAGGAGCCAGAGTAGGAGCCCCCACGCCTGTCTGCTGCAGGCTTCCTGCCGCCCAAACCACAAAGTGGTTGAGCAGGCTGCAGAGGAGGCAGATGGGGAGACAGGGCTGAGATCACACCACTTTTAGGGTAATCACAGGTCCAGCTTCCAGTAAGTTTCACTCCCCCAAAGAAAGCAGCTGCAGCGTCAGGGCTGGTCTCTGAGACACCAGTTCAGAGAGACTGGGAGGTGGGGAAGGGCACAGAAGAAAGGGAGCCGGGACGGGGGAGAAGCATCTTTTCAGAACCTGGGTGCTGGTCCATGTCCCCGTGCGGGGCTGAGGCAGAAGCAGCTGCTTCTGGAGCCGCCCGCCTGGCCGCCCGCCTGCCCACCCGCCTGGCCGCCTGCCCGCCTGGCCGCCCGCCTGGCCGCCCGCCTGCCCGCCCGCGTGCCCACGCCGCTCACTCTCACATGGCGCCGGGCGGCCTATGCGCCCCTGCCGGCCTCCACAGGACGGCGTCTCATCCCCCAACTCCCAGCACTCAGCTCTGAGCCCAAAGTGGCAGACATCCCGCCAGGAGGGGCTGGAGGGAGGCGTTTAAAGTGTTTGCCAAGCCCGCAGGTGCCGGTGGCCACAGAGTGGCCACCTGTGAAGGGTAGCGGGCTGGACATGCTGGACATGCTGAGTGAGGGAGGGGGTGGCCGGGTGGCTCCCCGCTTGCTCTGGGCACTGCCCGGCTTTTGCCTGGGAGGGCCCCGACTCCGCTCCAGCACGCCCAGCGAGGCCATGCTCCGGGCCAGGGACCCGTGGAGAGAAGGGAGCCCTGTCTCCACGGCGCCGAGGGAGGGGGCCTCCAGCAGCCGCCCAGCAGCACCAGCTGTTGCCGCAGGAGGCCGGCCTCAAGGAGCCAACAGGGAGAAGGCACAGGAGGCCTGGGTGACAAACGTCAGATGAAGTCTCAAGTGCACCAGCCGGCATGCAGAGCTGCCCAGTCAGCGGTCGAAGCCACCCAGCTCCCCTCTCCCTTCCCTGCTCCGTCCTCCCGCCCTTCCCCCTCCTTCCTCCTCAGCCTGGATCGGTCCCTTGATCGCTTGATCGTATTTCTGCCACGTGCAGGGGGAGGGCGCGTTTCCGGCGTCACTGGACCCTAAGAAGCTGCCAAGCTAGACGGTCCCTCCCGACCAACATGACAGAGGAGACAGACGCCCTCTGTGAGGCTGGAGAGACCCTGCTGTGGAGGAATCTCTGCACCCAAAATGCATCGATGGAGACCTAAGCTTCAAAATGATGGCATCTGAGGGCAGGCCTCCGAGAGATGCTGTGCACACTCGTCACGGAGACCAGAGAGCGCCCCACCGTCCCCCACGAGCGACAGCGAGGCGGCCACGTCTAAGCCAGGAGGCCGGCTCTCCGGACCGGCGTCGGCCCACGTTCATCTGCGACGTCGACGTGCCGCCAGGCAGCAGGTGCCTGGTCTGTGTCCGCCCCCGCATGGCTGACAAGGCGGCCTACCTGGGGGACTGCAGGAGCTCCAGCAGGTGGGCGAAGAGGCCGAGCTCCAGGTGGTCGGGGGTCTTCATCCAGAGCTGGAAGGCAGGCGCCGTCAAACAGACGCTCGCGGAGGAAGGGCCGCCGCGTGGCCGGAGCCGGGCGCCGCTGACAAAGCCGAGTGGGTCCCGCTTTCCGACCGCGGGGACCGAGGGGCCCGTCCTCGGGGAGACACGGACCTCGCTCCCTCCAGCCCGGCAGTGTCGCGGACCCCGCGACGGGAGTCAGCGCTCCCACTTCAAGGGGACAGCACAAGCGGAGACAGAGGTCGCGCACAAGTGCAGGACGTGTGCGGCTGGACCTCACCCACGGCTTGTAGCGGCCACCACTCGGGCAGGACACGCAGCCCTGTCCTGGCTACCAGGCCGCCAGACCTGCGGCACAGCCGAGGGGCCCTCTGTCGCCCTGAGTTGTGAGCAACACACGGGAGACGCTGTGCACGGGCAAGGACGACGCCCCTCTCACGGGCTGTCCCTTCAGGGCAAGAGATGCGGCCGCAGCCGTCCGTCTGGGGAAGAGCGATGGCGGCTTCTCACCGCCCCTTCAGCACGGCCCCTGCCGCTCCAAGTGCCGGCTGGCGCGGCCCAGTCCAGAAGCTGCGGACGGGACACGCTCCGAGCAGGTCACACTCGACCCCAGTGCTGCGGACAGAAGACCCCCCCGAGTCCTCACACAAAACCAGGAGTGACACGTGTCCCACCTGAGGCTCAGGCGACATCACGTGTGTGATAGTCACAGAGAGACTGTGTGTGAGACTCACAGAGACAGTGTGACAGAGCGAGTCTCACAGAGACTGTGTGTGTGAGTCTCACGGAGACTGTGTGTGTAAGAGAGTCTCATAGAGATTGTGCGTGAGAGAGTCTCCCGGAGACTGTGTGTGTGAGAGAGTCTCCCGGAGACTATGTGTGTGAGAGAGTCTCCCGGAGACTGTGTGTGAGAGTCTCCTGGAGAATGTGTGTGTGAGAGTCTCACAGAGATTGTGTGTGTGAGTCTCACGGAGACTGTGTGTGTAAGAGAGTCTCCCGGAGATTGTGTGTGAGAGATTCTCACGGAGACTGTGTGTGT
>RJWH01005661.1:0-71129 GCA_004363575.1 Solenodon paradoxus | reverse complement strand
TGTGTGTGTGTGTGTGTGTGTGTGTGTGTATGTGTTCATAGCAACACGATTCACAATAGCCAAGATCTGGAAATAACCTAAATGCCCATCAATAGGTAATTGGATGAGGAAGTTGGGGTATTTATACTCAATGGAATTAAATGCAGCTGTTAAAAAAGATGAAATTGTGCCTTTTGCAACAACCTGGATGGAACTGGGGGTGATTATGCTAAGTGAACTAAACCAGAAAGATAAAGAGGATTGTTTCGCTCATTTGTGGAACAGGAAGCAACATAATGAATGAATGGACAAATCGCAACAAAATTCACAGGGTGTCAGATTGTGGCTACCAGGGGTGAGTGACAGAGGGAATGAGGAAGGAAGTCAGGAACTGCAGTGGTACAGGACACTAGGACTCTGGTGGCGGTGTGGTGTGAAATGCACATAGACTGAGGTACAAATCTAATATCCTCAAAAGCATCTAACAATATAAACAAAAGAAATAATAAAATATTTTTTAAAAATCTTGGTGAATTAAATGAGAAAGGAAGTCTTCCCTAGAACTTCTGGGGAAAAACATCTTTCTCTTTGATAAAAATTGCCCTGTGAAGGAAAATGAATGGTGCTTCTTTTTGAGACACAAATTGAACATCTTCAGTCCTCTTGTCAACTTGAAGGGACACATCGGAGGATAAGTGCTGACACAGGGAGGGGAACAGACAGAAAGATGTAGACCACTTGGGTCGTTTCCACCTCATTAAGCTACTAAATCTCTGGACTTCTTGTTATATATATATTTATGCTTTCGAAGGAAGGGAGAGGAGGAAGAAGAATTTTTAAGGAAGGAAGAGAAGAGGAAGCACTTTTATTTGTCTATTTATGGTCTTTCTCTCTGAACCCAGGTCTCCAACTTGGGTCCTTGGGCTTTCCATGACCTAGGCCTGGATTTGCAGCTTAGAGTCTGTGTCACTGGGGTGTGCCCTTTACACTGATTTTTAAGCCACATGCAGTGCAGTTATTTGCAGTTAAGAGCATCCCTCATCATTTAAATGGCATTGCCACAGTTGACTATGCGACTTTACTCCCTTTTTATAGCAAACATTTTGCTACATTCCTTTTATTCTCTTGAAAATTAGGCATCTAGATAACTACACATATGGTTTTTTTAAAAAAATCAATAAAATGCCCTTACTGTAATATAAGAGAAATGTTAAAAAATAATCTTAAAAAAGAATATGCGTTTAAATGTCTAAGTGTTCAGGCAGAACTCCGCTGGATGCTACGCACAGAGTTCGGAGCCCGCAGGTCTGTGTAGACTCGCCATGAAGGGACCTGCTCTCACATGCATTCTGTGGCATGTGTGCAGTGCTGGCGACTCGAATCCCATCAGGCGTGTAGACACTGGTATTGTGAGTTCTCAAAAGGTGAATGATTCTTGGTACAACTCCAAACCAAACAACGTACATTGACTTACTCGCACTCTTGGAATATTCAGTGTGCATTGAAACCAAGCAAAAAATTACTTTGTGATGACATGCAACACAGCGCTGGGATCTAGGATCACAGTATTATAAACCTGTTTTCGCTTTCGTGAATATCAGATATCCCATGTAGAGGGCAGAAGGAACTCTGGATAATTTTTTGCTGTGTAGAAATTGCCTACACATCGCAAAGTGTTTGGTTACTCACTTAATACACACTGAGGTGCTCCCTCATTACCGTGACCAACCAAAACTGTTCCCAAAAGCTTTCAAAGCATGCCATGGGGTAGTGCTGCAACCGCGCCCCCACAGAGGACAGTTAACCACGGAGGCCAACCTGCTGTGGGAAGGTGCCCCAGGTCACTTGCTGTGCACACTTGTCGGGAGCACCCCATACCCCATTCTGCAAGTTGTAGGGATGCTCCCATGTCTTTGGAAGGGGGTGTGGACAGGAAGAAAGAAGTAAAACAGTTACGTGGTGAATGGATTCACAGAAGCAAAAGGTGGTTTGCTTAGAATAAGTGCTCTTGTCTTTCAGGAGTCAATGGTGCACCGTTTCTCAGCGCATGGGCATTTTTTAATTGACCATTTATTGACCTCTGTACAAGGAACTATGATTACACCTGGAAGACAGAGAGTTGACCCAGATTTTCTTCCTGTCCTCAGGAAGGTAGAAGTCTCAAAGTGGAGAAAAGCATCTGATTAAGGTGGAGCAGAAGTTCTTATCCTGGGGTCCTGGAAATGGATTCTTAATCCCTTAAAACTGTAGGCAACAGTGCACGTGTGTGTGTGCACACATTGTATAGATTTAATCACAATCTCAAAGGACTCCAGAGTACTCTAAAAATAACAAATTACACGCACAAGACAGGCCTGATAAGTAGCTGTTAACTTATTGGAATGGATATTCAAAAGCTACCCTGCTCTAGGTATCTCTTGTAGTCAGATAGTCGTCTCACTGAAGTTCTACCAGTAGAGATTCGTTTTTAATGAAGGTTAAGGTAGCCTGGGTTTGGGTGAGCATCATCTTTACAAGACATTCAGCATATGTTTATTGGGCTTCTGTTGTGTGCCAGCAAATAAGGAATAAACAGTGACTAGGACAGAGTTCTCAGTCCTGAGGAGGAGCTGGGGAGCTGCAGAGATCCTCCGGGAACAGAGATGTCCTGAGGAGAAGAAAACTAGCCATCAGGGACTGCTTGGCCCAGTTCTGATGTGGATGAGTGTATCAGCCATGAGCAGAGTCCTGGTCAATGAGGGCATTGCACTGGGTCTGGGGGCAGGGGAGGCAGGGTGCTGGACAGCCTCTTGGTGTCAGGCTGCAGCTGTGTCCAGTTTTACTGGGGTCAGCCTCTAGGTGAACAGGTCGAGCCTTGTAGGATGACTCTGATAACATGACTTGCAATTTGGTACATACTTAGCATTCCATCTTGTATGGGCTTTGCCTATTTGTTGCAAGAGTGTTTGGAAAGCAGACTGTGGACTATCCGGGTTTGGAGAATGAGGGGGAGGGTGGTTTATAACCGGGAAACTATGTGCTGACTATAACCATGTTGAGAAGCAATGTGGTTTCCATGGGGCTCATTCTGGAATGAGTACATTTTGGTTTCCCCCTGGAACAAGGCCTTTGCCAAAAAGAAAACATACCTTGGCCACGAAAATGCGCAAGCACACTCTCTATCTGTAGCTTCAAGTAATTCTCCGCGTTGAGGATTAACTTGTCCTAAGGCCATCTTGCCTTTGGAAACCCCAAGGTAGCAAAACACAGATCTTTTTATGCCTTTCCCACTTTCACTAAAAAGGAACAGGAATGATTGCCAATTCAGTAGGCTCCTTGCTCTTTTGTGCATTTTAAAGGCATTTGCTGTTTGGGATTTGGAAGAAAATCATGAGAAGTGAGAATCTAGCTGCCTTGGCTAGAAGTAGGCTCATTGTTTGTAGAGAGAGACTGGTTTCCATAGTTCTGGACTCTTGACAGCTGCATTTTTTATTTCAAGAGTAGTTTCTACTTGCAATTGGATCTAATAAATCACCAAGGTAGTCAGTCTTCCAACAGCAAAGGCTTTTTCAGCTGTTTGAAAACATTCTAGTTGATCATCATTCACAATCAACTGTAAATGTTTTTCGTTATTGCAAGTCACATTTCTCTGAGGGTAGGCCCCAAATTTCTGTTTTACAAAGAAAGGGCAGCCAATCATGGTTCAGGTTCAGAGTCCTACACTTAAACACATTCTTCTCCTTTAAACTCAGGGGATGGTCTAGGAGAGGAAAGCGGGCAGTATTCAAGTTGAGCAGTAACCATGGGAGTGACCCGTTAAGCTGAGACCATCTTAGCTGTTCTCCTGCCAGAACCATGTCGATGGAGAAATGAACCAACATGTGGAAATTGCTTATGTACATTCCATTGCTAAAACAGAATACAGGGCAAACTTTTGTTTCTTACATGACTTGCAAAGATGAACAAATGTGCTAAAATGAAAAGACTTTTTTTTTTTACCTTATTGGGCTGAGAACTAAAGAGGATCAGGTAATGAATTTAACAATGTCCATGGTTCATACCAGTCACAAAACAATAAACAGTAAGCATCTCAGCTCAGTTGATGGAACCCGAAGTCTAGGTCTCATCACCATGTCAATGATACATATAGTCCTTCTGTCTCACTAACAAAAGCCTATACACTTTTTAAACAAAGGCGAACTATTGGGTTCTAGTAAAACTGCTAATATTTGTATGTGTGTGTGTGTCTGTCTGCATTTCTTGGGAACACACATACACACATACGCACATACATATATGCACATTACATACATGCAAACATATAGCTATACTGCATATATTCTGACCCCTTAACTGACTCTCTGAAGAATGTATATTATTTAATTAGCCTCTTCTTTAAACTTTATCTCTAAAATTTACATGTCTGTATGTGCCAAATACCATTATCAGAAGCTGACACATATTGCATTACCTGCAATGTTTTTTAAGTTATATATTTGATTATGTTTGAAAATAATAATTACTCTAGTTTGTATTATATTAAAACATTAAAAAATCAATCAGTGCTTTTTAAATTAAAAATTATATTTTCTTAGGAAAAAAGAAAGGTTCAGAGGGAGAAGTTGATTATTTAGTCTCCATTTGAGATAACTGGGTAACATATTTAAAAAGGTGGGCGCTATTTGGTTAAGTGAAAATGGGAATCCAGACTCCATGCAAAAGGAATGGTCAGCAAAGCCAAACAGTAGGGTTCTTTGAGGGAAAAACTTGGGAGCTGGGACAATAAGAATTTCAGAGGGAAGGCTGGGTATAATTTGAAAGGACCTCACATGCTAAGTGATCAAATTTTTGTTCTGGTCTGAAAGACTGGCCAAAAAAATAAAACTGCTAATTTCGACATAATTTTTTTTGTCAAATGTTGTGCAGTTTTTCCCCTTTCCTGAAACCTATTGTTCAGGATCATTTTTTATTTTCTTGTTTTTTTTCTCTGTCATTTGAACCTTCTATTGACATTTTATTTTTTTCTACTTAGATCTTGCCATCCTACCTGGATTATTAGTGCATAGAGCAGAAGTCATACAATTTTGTACCTTTCATGTTAAAAGATTCTATTTCCTCATCTAGAATGGATTTTTGGGACTCGCACAGGAAACCTATGGGGATTGTGTTGGACTGTCTTTCAATGACTTTTTAATCAAATGGAACCCACATTTTGCCGTGTATAATGCATATGTATTTGGCCAAATTTGTGAGGGAAAAATAAGGATGCATATTATACATGGGTTGTACTAAATCTGTATCAACATAAATGTTTTTAATTCTTTCATTTATGCTTATGAGTTAAAAGCATAACTCTAAAATCAATAACATATCCATATGCAAAATAATACCCTGGAATATGATCATCAGTTTTATTGAATTTAGGACAAACTCGCAATGAAAGCAATTTCAGTCAATGATTCAACAAAATGAAATGGAGAGTGACATATTGTTGTCCACAGACAGATCTGAGTTGAGATAGATGATGCCGACTGTAATATCATGGGGTGAGTAGCGGGACATTTCTCTTCACACACTCTAGGTGGGAACTAGTGATCTAGCTGATAATTTTACAAATATACAGGCATGGTAAGCGTTAAGCCAACAGTTATTAAATATGCTAAAGAGTATGACCACAGAGCTACTGAGACACTTTGGTTCTCCTCCCAGAGTGTCATGCTGAAAAGAGTATTCATGGGTGGAAGGAGAAACTCAAGAATGTGTCCTCCTATATTAATGTCCCAGGGACTGCAGACCCAAACCTAACTTTACCTTCCCATCCCACCTTTAATGCTTTGTTGCCAAATGGGGACCAACATGAGGGACTTGTCCCTAACTCAATTCAATCTTCTAAAATGACATAGAATCACTTTCTCAAGTGTACATTCAGGTAATCAATACTACCTCAAAAAGTTCATGGCAAATTCTGCAACAAAATTTTAAGATGCATGACTTGGATGTCTTTTCTCTTCCACTTCATACCACCATTTAGTGGAGCAATGATGAGAGTTGAAGCAGTGGTAGAGGGGAGGGTAAGAGACATAATGTCCGAGGAGGGTTCCTAAGCCTAGGCATTACTTTTTGCTTAACTGGGAGTCTAATGTGTGACGAGAGAATACCCTTTGGGGTGCAGGTGGATGTGCAGTGATATGCAGGCAGGTGAAACTAGACTACAAATGCCTTAAGCATGGAGGGAAAACACACCTGAGCACCCTCTAACCCCCCATCCCCAGAAAACAGCAGCTCTAGTCAGGGCACCAGTTTGTCTGATCTTGATGCTTTAGTTATATGCATCAGTGGACAACCAAATCCACCATTGTTAACTACATCAGTCCTTCCTGAGAACACTAGGAAACCTTTATTGTCCACAACATTTCCAAGCATAGGGTCATTTCTGCTTGCTCCAAGCTGATTCAATAAATTTCAGAACAAATTCTTTTTTCCTATGTTGGTTTCAAATCCAAATTATTTTCATTGAAGTGTCACTTCAAGTTAAGTCATAGTAGCCATCTTGTGTTGTGTCTTCTTTTTTATATAAGACTGTGATTGGTAACATGTGAATTGCTTTGACTCCCTTGACCCCAATTCCCCCTCAGCTAATGGAGATGTATGCAGCCTGGAATCTGCAGAGTTAATGTTCAACTTCCTTTCAAAACTCTTGGCAGCCAGTCTTGATAGATGATATCCAATAAAATACTTAGGCTCTTGCTTGACATAACTACTCACATGTTATTTAAAATGGTAAAAAATTATGTACACTTACACATATATAATGTGGTAGATACTTGGCCCTTGAATAATCGATTTATCTGTTACTCAAAGGAGAGAAATATGCAGCTGCAGGTTATTTTTTAAACTGAGAATTAGGTTCCTGAGCTCTGGGTAGAGTTAAGGTATGTTTCAGATTTCTTGAATCAGGCCCCAGTCTGCACACAAGCCCAATGGTAATTATGTTACTGATGTTGACCTCTTTCCAGGAATTGCTTTAAAAGTACATGAAAAGGCTGAGTGAACTGACCTTAAAAATAAATAGATAAATTTGATTCACTGAATTTTTTTTTAACATCAGTACATTGCTGCTTAACTATTAAGGATTTATAAATTCCCAGTCATAAAATGCTCTGTGACCTTCAGAAGTGTGCTCCCCCACCCCCAGCAGACAGTAATTCTATATTTGCTGAAGTTGGAGTGTACAGGTTTTCACTTGCCGTGTGACCAGCGTAATTGCTGGGGCTTGTTCTGTAGTATAGCAAGGAGAGTGTTTTTGGTTTTTAACTTTTTCTTTTTTTAGTCTCTGTAGAAGGTCTGCTGTCGTCTTATTGATTTTTATGTTTTACTTACCACTTCTGTATTCCACTCACTGTTTCCCTCTAAACATGAATCTCTAATGAAGCAGCTGATTTTTTTTTTTAACAAATAAGATGAACTGAAATTCTAGATGATATGTAATTTATCTCAGTTTCATTTAGACTTTTCTTTTGTGGAATAATTTAGGTTATCGCCTCAGTAGCTAAATAAAGTGCATTTATTTCAGTTTGACAAAAATTCTAAAATAAATCTACTTATTAACAATTAATTGGGTTCCTTGGAACTCACCAAACTAGAATACTGTTGCAAGACAACTTTTGACTGGTGGCACGGGTGCGTCCTACTTCCAACTCTTGAACAGTTCTACAGATACTGATTTCCTTTCCTTCCCTTTTCATTCATGCATATGTCAAATTTTGCCGCTGGAATTTTATGATAAGTATCACTTATAGACTCTAAAGAATAGTCATTCTTTGCAAAACTAGTGAACTTAGCCTTTCTTACTGTGTATCTATTTCTGGTTTCCAGACTGTTTTCTCTGAAGGGAAACTGTAAAGGTTTCACTTGGTTTTTTCACACCTCCCACTCTCCTTCAACCAGCCCACAAATGCTGCAAGTTTATACCTCTTCCAGGCCCTTTAGCTGGCAATGACACAGACATGTAGGTGGGGGAATCTCTAATTCAGAGAAATGAGACTTTGTTGTTGCTGCTGAATTTACCGAGAAGGAATGAGCAAGAGAAGAGGGGCAGGCATACTCAAGAAAAGAGAAGTGAAAACGCCAGGAGCATCATCAAGGTGAACCTCAGCCTTCCTGCCTCCAGGAGCAGGTGAGGCCCAGAGGAGACAGGAGCGCCACAGTGTCACGCTAGGCCTGTATCTTTGCTCGGATATTTGGATCTAACTTCCTTTTTTGAGCAAACACAATTTACTTTCATTAAATAAAAGTTTGCTATGCATCTTCTCTCCACTCCTTGGAATGTTACCAAGAGTGGAAAAAGAAAATCTCATAAATCTCTGTTCATCCAGATCTTTTCTTGTTCTGAAAAGAAGCCCAGCATGAGTTCCCCATCGGCGGCATGACCTTCTCCCACTCCTCCAGGCCACACTGTGTTCTCCCTTTAAGCCCTTACAGATTTGAACTGTGAAATTTAGCCATTCATCATTCACTGCAGAGAGGATAGGTCTGGGAAATCTCAGACACTTGGAGGCCAGGAAACTTGGGAAGCTGGGTCCTGGGCCAGCTCTGTGCCCTCACACCTTGACCCAGTTGTGCAGGGTCATTTTTCTCACGGACATTGTTAAAAACACAGGCTAAAGATCTGTTAGTTATCTTGTTGCTTGAAGATTTCAAGTTCATGCATTCCTTCTCATCATTGCTGGTTTCATGTCACAAGAGCAAAAATCGTGTTCTCTGCTGTTTCTTCTTCAGAGGGCATCAGGGTTGGGCATGTGGGGTTTTGTCTACTCATTTATTTAACAGGCAGTTATTTATTTTTACTTTGAAGTATTTGCTTTGAAGTCTCCTGAAGAAATTTTTTTTAAGTGGAAATAATCAAGTAGAATTTTTCCACAATAGTTCCAGAACTCAAATACATTTATATCTGCGAAATCTACACACTTGCCATATTCTATTGTTTCTAGTTTCATTCACTAAATAATCAAACTGATTTCCCTATATATTTAATAAAGGATCTGTGAATAAAATTATGACATTTGGCCACGTATTTACTTTTCTTATGCTGAAATAAATACATTTATTTCTATTTCTTTTTTTCATTCTTATGTATGTTTAAATAAAGTCAAGTATTATAATAGCAGTGTGTTTTGGGAGCAATAGTGCCATTATTTTATAGAACAATCTTGTCTCATTAGGGTTTTTTTTTAACATTCTGAAATTATTGTTAGTCATAATTTTTTCACTTCTTGAGTTTGCTATATTTGCTTTAGCACTTTAAAATATTTTTTTTTACTAAGGTAAATTTGATTTACAAAACAACCTAAGTTAAATGTTCACTCTTCATTGATTATATAACAAACCACATACACCACAAACTTTCTAATGCTCCCCCACTGTCCATTAGGCCCCTTTACCCTTTGCTCCTATCTCCAACCCCTGTCCCTCAATTCTGTTGTCAATGTCCAAGTGTTGGTTTTAATTTCACCACATCTGGTGAATCTTCGCTATCCTGAGACACTATGTCACCTGCTGTGTAACTGCTAAACTAGAGAATCATGCTACTCATTCTTTCAGTGACATTTTTCAGATAGCATCTGAAGGCTTGTTATAAGCCAGGTAACTGGGCCGCACCTTCAGAGTTTCTGGTATTATAGGTCTACGGCTCCCAAATTTGTGTTTCTAACAGTTTACCAGGTGGTCTGCTGCTGTTGGTGGAGGGAGCCATGATTTCTGGCCTGGTTGTTCTCACAGCAATCAGTAACACTTTAGCCAGGTGTGATTGTCTCAATAGCTATAGACTCCTCTGGACTCCTCCGTTTGCCTCTCAAATCAGGTCGCTGCCGTTCCGATTCTGAGTTCAGTTCTAAGGCTGAGCAAGCCAGCATTTAGAACATTTCAGAACATCTCTGTGAGGAGGTTAAATCATTTTGTTCTTAACCAAACATCTAACTCTCATATCCAGAGCCTTGACTTTTTCCTTTAAAATCTGTGTGTCATCTGTCTGCAGGAGGGAAGTGGGGAGGAGTGTGATCACACTTCACTCTGCACATTTTACAGCCACATGTTAGTCTGATATAAATCTTGTAGCTGAAAAGGTCTGTGGAATATAAGAACCAGTCATGGCCAAATCCTCTATTTTTTGGCAACATTTACTCCATTCATCTTTATGGTTGACAAACAAATCAATTTTATTCTAAACCAAAATGATGGGTTTTCTAGCAGCTGTAGGGGTCTTTCTGCACTTCCCAGGAGACTTCTGGGGTGGGCAGGGCCCAAAGTTGCTCTTCCACTTAACTCCTCTCTGCAGGTGACATCTTAGTCAGATGAGATTGGGTTTAAATGAGACTCCCCACCAGGGAAGAAGAGGGCAAGATACCACAAAACCTAGACCCGAGGGAAGTTCGTGGCCTGTAAGGGGAGCAGCTCATGTCTCTACCCTTATCCCACACCTGCCCTTCGTGAAACTCACACTGATCCTCTTAGAGATAAAGGGGAGTGAATATGATACCTTAAGAATGCCAGTAGCTACAGATTATTAAACCTGACTATACCAGTTCACTTCCTTCTCGACATTGCCCATCTGTGAGTATCTCTGCTCTATAGAGGAGCGCACGGTGTCAGGTCTTGAAGCAACCTGTCTTCACTAGTAGGTATCTGAACCTGTGTGATGACGAATCCCATGGTCTGTACTATTCCATCTACTGGTTCCCCAGAGCCTGGCTTTGAAAAAAAAAAAAATGAGTGACTTTTTTCACACATATACATTCATATCTTTCTTAATTTGGAGATCATGTTCCTAGTTTTTTAGTATTAAATTGAATGTAGTAGAATGTAGTTCTCTCTTCTTCCCCCACCTCCCTTTATTCTTTCTTTCCTCCCTCTACCTCCTCCTTTTTTCCTTCTTTTTTCCTTATTCTTGTTTTCACTTGACCAAAAAAAAAAAAAAAAAAAAAAGAAACCCACAAAAAACCAATGCTTACAATCTAATTGATTTACATATTTCTATGAAAATCTGTTCTTGGTTCATAAATTATACACGTCTGGGGCTTTTCTTTGTATAAGTAACTCATCATAGTTCAAGATGAACACAGCTCTTTCTTTCAGGATCACCTCCATGTCCTAGGTCATGCTGATCTAGGACTCAGATAGTGCATTTAGTTCAAGTTTGATGCTAAACTTTAAATATGACTACTAGAGATGCCTTGATAAGAGGTCATCTCTTTTCTAAATGTAAGCCTTTTACTCCCTTAAGACTTCATTGTGTAATTTCGCTCACATGTGGTATACAGAAAAAGCAAAAGAAGAAAACCAAAAAACAAACCAAATCAAACAAAAATAGACATTAAGTCTATAGGCTAAAATTAGCCGCTACCAGAAGGGAATGGAGAGAGGATGGGAAAATCAGGTAATAGGAGTCACTCACATGGTGAAGGATAGGATTGGACTGTTGGTGATAGACTTAATGTGTTATATAGAGATGTTGATTTATGAAAATATACACTTTAAATAAGTATGCTGTGATGCAATGTTCCTTCAATAAAATTAAAATAAAATAAATAAAAACTAAACTCAAGAGGAAAAAAAAAAAAAAGATTTCCTTTCTCCTTCCTAGAGTCCCCATATTTCTGGCTTCTGGAATGGATAAAATCTGCTAATCAGTTAATCTTTCATTCTGTTGCACACAAGTTATTTTCTTTATATGGTGAAGAATGAAGATTTCTTTTTCTATTTAAAATATTCTAATATTTTTGCAGACAGTATGGAATAGTATTAGGCAGTATTAAATGCCGTAGCCCCTTACATTTGTAGGAAGCAGTGCAAATGGGGAGGGACCAGCAACCCCCCAGTGGCTGACTTGTCATTCTTATGTGTTAATCAGCTGTGGACAGAGCTGCTGGCCACCCCTGTCTTCTTTTGAACTCTGTCACTTGTGGACTCAGGGCAGTCGTGAGCTCCATGCCCTCAAACCCACAGCCACATCTCCAAGCACTGCTCTGTCGGGGCCATCCCAGCTTCAGGTGCCTGGAGTGTCTCTCAGCCCCAAGTCCTTTCATTTCTTTTATGGACGTTGTAAATCATTCCACAAGCTGCCGAGCAGAGGGGAAGCCAGATTTATTAGACCTACCTGCTTGGTTCTTCAGAGTAAGATCCCCACATTGAATGATTCTCCCTCTCCATATTTTCTCCCTATTTTTCAAATGTTTAAATAACAGATCCTAGGAGCATCCCTTTGACACTGACCAGGGAATTCCCATTGTGTCAGGCAACTAGTGATGGTTTCCATGAGGTATCATGTTACTCTGTCACGTTCTTTCTTTGTCCTCCTGTTTGCTTCACCCTCTCTTTCTGACTGCATCACCCCTCCTCCCTCTGCTCAGCGAAACAGGAATAGTTTCATTTATCCATTCACTCACTCATTCATTCTGCAAGACCCAGCAAACAAGACAGACAAGATCCCTGTTCACAGAAGGTGTGGTCTAGAGGGTAAGACAATGGTCAAGCATATTTATATTGCAGAGTAGTGAGTGCTACACTAGGGAGGAACACTGAGAGGGGCCTAACCCAGCTTTGGTGAGAATCAGTTTGCCTTCTAGGTTTCCACTCAGCTAAAGGGTGAGCCCTGGGCACTAAGAACTGAACCAAGTAAATAGGCTAGCACAAGTTTATTGGCCCTTGGGAATGATCTGTCTTTGCTTATGGGTTCTAAGTTTTATATTTGGTGACTTTAAACTGTAACTATCTGACTATGGTAGAAAATTTGGTGGTGGATGTGACAGATAGCAGAAACAGCATCAGAACAGAAGCTGAGAGATAATCCCTTGAAGCTATACAGGACCCTGATTTTAATAAAGTTAAATAATCCAAAATGCAAGCAGAAATTCAAGTGTGTATGTACATTTTGGGTGTTCTCAAATGTCCATGTGTAAACTCTCTTTTCTTGTTCTCATGGCTAATGAATCCAGTTTTCAACTAAACAAATTAACTTACTCTTGTGAATTATAAGCACCACTCAACTGAGACTAGATTTTCCCAAAAGCCAAAAAGGGGTTAATTAAGAGTTTAAGAATTTGAGGTTCTTTGATTTCCAAATCAAGACCAAAAATATCTCTCTTTAAATTTTCTTTCTTTTGAGGGAAATATTATTTTGATGTTTTTGTCATTCAAGTATTGATGGAAGACATCTGGAAATCACTGTCTTCATGAGTTAAAGCAACCACTGTGAACAAACTTGCTTGCTTTTACTTTGCTGCTTATGCCTCACATTCATTTTCATACTTAGAAATATATGGAGTTCCAGAACAAAGTAAAATGAGACTTGTAAGAAAGTAGACTAGCACCCCATGTTTTTCATGATCTAGGTGTTTCTTTCCCGTGAGTTGGATTTATTGAAGGGAGGTCATTGTAATACAGAATGGCATTTAGAACTTTATTTTCCTGGCTGCTGAGTCAGGAAGCAGCCACACATCCTTCAGTAACTGCTCTGATTCTTAATAGCAATGCAATTACGCCTCTAGATCACTTTACTCAATCTCTAAAGGAAAAGAGAAAGGAAATCTGTTCCTCCAGCCAAATTATAAAAAGCAACCTAAGTTGCTTTATAGTTGCTAGAAATTACTGATTAAAAAACTAAACAAAAACAGCTTGAAAATACATTTCTTTCTGGTTTCTGGAATAGTTTACTTGAATTCAGGCAGTGAAATAGCTGTAGGCTAAACCGGCTCAGTTGCCTCTGTAATTAACCTTCAATATCCAAAAGGCACACTTCTTAGATCCCATATTCTCTCCTCATCTCCAGTACACTCATCTCCATCTGGCACGCTCTGTCCAGTAGGCTTAGCACAGGGATCCCCTGCCCCCTCCCCCACCTGCTGGCTTCTGTCAGTGTTAACCCTCACCATTCATACAAACGAGCTGTTGTAACCATTCATAAGAATTAGGCATGTGAGGATAAGGGATTTTTGGTTAGGCACACACACAAGCTAAAGTTCTGACTTGAACATGTTTGATTCATATTCATGCATTTGCAGGTTGTAGATTGCCAATCACGTGAAACTTTGTCATTTGAGACTAGTTGAAAGTAAAATATTAAATATGCAACAACTATTGTAAATTTATGTGGAAGGGTTTGGAAAACTTGAATGCCATAGCTCTTAACCTTTCTCTTGGTCACAGACTGCTTTGTGAATCTGGTGAGAAAACATGAACCCTTTCCCAAGAGAAAAACACACCAACATGCTTATACCTATTGGATTTCACATATATATTTAAGAAGTTCATGATCTGTCACACATCCCTGATCTAAAGGAATTTATAAGTATATTATAATGTTATGAATTAAGAGTATTCTGTTTGCAATGACGAAACAACTGTATTAAATCGTATGTTTAACAAAATCTCCAAGGTACACCAAATATAGAAAGGGATAAGGGTGGATAGAAAGAAAAACTGGAAGGATATGCACTAAAGGGTAAAGAACACTTATTGAATGTTGAGATTGTGAGTGATTTCAACTTTTTTCTCTGAATTATGTTTTCCTAACTTAAAAATGATATTTTCACTAATGTTTACACTAGTAGCTGTTTCTTGTGACTGATTATAGACATACTGGACAGAGTTTTCAAAATCAAATTTAAAAGATACATTTGAGTGTCTGTTCTACTGTCAATATTTTACCTCTCTGAAGTCATGTGATCTATATCCCTAGACTCTTCCTCTTGTCCTTCTGATTGGCTAGTGGCCTGACTCAGCTAAACCAATCAGAGTCTTTCCCCAAGATTTTTCTGAACTGTAACTAGCAAGGAATCAGTTCCTTTGTGGTCAGGAGTTATGAATGAGCTGGTTTTAGGGGGGAGGGGGCTGAGGACACATTTTCTTCTGGACAATGGAAGAGAAAAACACTAGAGAGTTGCTAGTTCAGGTTGCCTAGTCCCTTTTGCACTTTAGTTTTTCAATTCTTTAATTTTATAAATAATTTTCTACTCTTCCAATAAATTTCCTTTCTGTCTGAACTAGTTAGGAGTTGGAGTTCTGGCAGCTGAAACCCAGAAGTCTACACAGTTAACAAAGGTACATTTATAAGTACGTACTCAATACATTTTGACCCAAGTTGTGAAATAAATGAAATTGCCAATATTTCTTGACATGGAAAGTAACGGGCGTGGGGTGTCTGGCTCTGTGCAGGATGGAGGGAGGACCAAAAGCAGAGACATGTTGGGATTGTTGTTTAGATTCTTTAGGAGGCAGAATTTGTCTTGTTGGTTCTATGTAGAAACAGACAATAGCAGAATTGTTCAGACCTGGTTATGACTACAAAAAGTACAAGACTCTTCTCTCATTTATAAACGTGATGTGTGGAATAACAAATTTACAAGTGAATGAAAGATAAATATATTTTTTAACTCTATGAGCTAGAAAACAATCCCTGCATTAATTTGGCCTCCTGAAGATATCTGAGCACTGCTAAAGAGAAAATCTGAGCAAATCAGTAGAAGATACTTTACCAGAATAATCACTCTACAAGTGGGTGCTCTCCAGGGCCAATTCCATTTCAACAAATGTTTAACTACAATGAAAGTAGTTTGAAACACTGGGACATGGTTTAATTATTCTAGGAATACTTGACATAGTGAAATTTTAGGAAGACCTTAATTAAAATGTAACCCATCAAAGGGAAAAGCTCCAGTTTCACATCTAGTCCCATTTATACTCCTACTGAATGTGTGGGAAATTATATTTACTGTTGGTAAATGTGTGTTTTACTTGAATTTAGAAATGACCTGCATAGGGTAATGTAGTAAGCCAGACAAAATGGAGCTGAGTTTACCTTTGGAGGCTCTTCAGAGAAGAATGGCCAAAGGGGAAGAATTATGAGTTTGCATGTAGACTATGAGATTAATTTAGATTTAAAAAACTAACAACCAAACAGACATCAACAGCCCAGCATACTGCAAACTACATACCTGAATTCAAGTAAAAGCTATGTTGACATGTCTTGGGGCATTGAGAGACAGTTACCACAGTTGTTTTAGACCTAGACTTTGAGTCTTTGATCTTACATGCCTGATGTTTTCAGATGATTCCAGATTTTGGATTTGATTCTATACCTCTGAAATCAGCACTGGTGACAGGGATTCCCAGTATTTACTCAGTATTTTGAGTTTTGCTATCAATTTGTAAATTACTTTTCAGAAATGTACCAATTTTCCTCACATCAGAAGAGTGAGAGTGTTTCACTGCATCCTCTGCTCATCCTGGGTATCAGCACACTAAAATAAGTGTGGCACACAGAGGTCAACAGCAGTGTCACTTCGCTTCAATTCAGACTCCTTTGATTATTAATCAGGGTGAATATTTCATGCTTCCTAGCTTTTTACAGAGTTAAGTTCCAAGAATAATGATGTCCTTTGCACATGTTTTAAGCCTTTTAGTGATACTGTTAGTTCTTTAAGTAGTAATTTCAACTTTTCCTTGCTAATTCTGCCCCAAATATTTCCCCTTCTATATTGTTTAATTTAAAAATTGTTATTCTTCTATTTTTGAAACTCAGAGACTCTAATGCTTTTTAGTTTGTGATTCCCCTCCACCACACGTCTTTGTGTTTATGTTTAAAGCCCCTTCCCATTCCCAAATCAAATTCCTCTAAGAAACCTGTTTGCTTGCATCATATGACATTTACCCTGTCAATTTACTGGAGCACAGAGGCACATATGTGGGGTAATAGAGTGAAATCATTTTAATTGTGCAAATTATTTTGTATTTATGCTATTCAAAAAAAAAAAAAAGAAAAAAAGAAAAAAGAAAGAAAGAAAGAAAGAAAAGAAACAGTCAGGAAAAGAAGACTCTCTGGAAAGGCAAATACTCATAGTCCCTGAGACCTGGGAGTGCTGGTTAGATCTGAGTGTGTGTAGAAGGCAGCAGCAGCTTGCCTCTGTCCTCCCAAGGCTTCTGGGTTTCAGGTGAGGGTTCTGGCCTAAGTCAGGAAATCCACCAGAGGCCTGGATTTGCTAACAACAGCCCCAGTGCAAGTTCCAGTGAAAACATGACTCCTATCTCATCTGACCGTCACAAGGATCAAGTGCCTGAAAATCCAAGGAGGAAATGAAGGGGAGCCTTAAGGGGAAGGAAGTTAAGTGGGGCGAGGCTGGGAAGCCTGATTCCTGACATCTTTTTCTTCTGCTCCCAGCCTGCCACCCTTGCTTTTATGCCCTGTCCCCAAGACTTGGAAGCCCCTTTACAAGGAATAGGTGGGAGAAGGGAACAATTTTAGATGTCTAGTCAGCCAAGTTTATGACTTAATCACACTGCTGTCTTTCTCTTTATTTCTGTGAAACTGAAAATTTCACTAAAAGTGATAGGTAGAAGGTAATAAAAATCAAACCAGGTAAAATGTAAGTCTTATTCTAGCAGGATTTCCCAGGAGAAGCTTGTGTCTGAAATGAGCATTTTGAAAAATGCCTCACATGAGGAAAACTGTTTCTGTTATGTTTAATCAAACTCTTCAGCCAAGAGTTCAAATTGCACTCTCATGGCCTCACAGGAGAAACCTGAGGTTATGATGTGATAAAGATAACTAAGGAAGGCTGCAAAATAGAAATGACTTTCTATACATTAGTGGTGGAGGCATAGTTCAGACAAAAAAGCCATAGTCAAGAATCAGAAGTTTCTAAAATCAGCTCATTGACTATGTGACCTCTTATCAATCAGTTTTCCTCATTGAGTTCCAGTTTCCCAATCCTCTGTCTCTACACAGGGTGGATATAATGTATATAAAAACATTAAAAAGCGCATTAGCAAATATACAAATATGCAGCATAGTGTGTTCAACTGAATTTACCTCTGACTCCTAGTTAAATAAAGGACCCTTTGTATTTTAAGTTTATGAATTAAAAAAAATTAATTTAAAACTATGTATATGTATATATAGGTATGTATATATATTTCAATGCACACATTACAAATAAAACCCTCTTTAAGGATGAATATCAAGATTAGACGTTGATCAGGATTTAGCTGCTCCATATTAAATAATATTTATAATTATGGAGACACTTTAGTTTTGGGGATTTTTTTTAAAGAAAGAGTGCAAACAGGCATGAAGCTAAGTAGGCAAGCAGGCAGGTAGAGAAAGGTGGAAGAAACATTTTTATTTAGTTGTTCACATTGGTTGTTTCCCCCCGGATCTGAGACTAGAACCCAGGAATATATGGCCTGTGTGCCTTCGAAGGTGATTGATCTAACCTCTACTTCACCAGGGTGTGTCAGTACTTTAGTTTTAATCACTTCAATGAAAAGCTAACTCTAAATGTACAGGTATTATTTTTAGCATGAGAATTATAATAAATATCTGATTCCTATTTTTTATAGGATATATCACTAGCCAGTTTGAGGCTGGTTTCACTGAGCTGTAGATCAGAGGTTTACTTTAAGGTTAATTTTCCCATGCTCTCTACCCAAACTGGTCTGAGTAGCCTGAAACAAGAAGGTTCCTTTGCCATTATCTGCTAGAAAAATTAAATACGTCACCTTATTAATGGTGAGTTGGTAATTGGATGTCTGTGTTTACCTGGAAGTCAAATAATAATTAGGATAAAAGAAAAGGAATTACAGGACACCTGAGAAGAAAAGACATATTTGAACAAAAGAAAAAAAGAAAGAAAAGAATTTTGTATATTTGGGGGAGAGTAAATTAGAACTATTTCCCAAACTTTTCCATCTCATGGTACATCTAGAAAATGGTTCAATTTATACAGCACTCTGGTGTTGACTGTGTGTTCCAACTGCATGTGGCCACACAGAGGTAAGGGGGTGGGTAGGTTCAGGCCCATTAAGCCCCTTCTTCTGAGATCATGAAACAGAGGAAGGGATGAGAAGCATGTTGAACTCAACACTGCCACACGTCAAACAACTCCTCTGCTCACAAAGTCAGCTCTTCACCCCATTGTCTCATTTATATTACTTACATAGCACCCAAGATAGAAATATTGAATGAATGCTGTATTTTCCCATAGCGCCCTTTGGTTCAACACAACAAATACTAAGTACTTTGTGGTTAAACCCACACAAGAGCAGCCAGGTAGGAAACCCACCTGATAGAATTTGCCGCCATTAGCATTTTAGTATAGAACCTGCAAAGAAAGGTCAGGAATGTTGGAGAAGGGAGGACAAAGAGAATAATCAACTCACATGCTACTTAATTTAGAAAAAGAAAAGAGATTTTGTGTTACTTTCTTTTTCTGTAATGTCCTAAGGCTCGTCATTGCCCTTAGAGTAAAACAATTGTTTTTCCCAAGATCCATGGCATTTGGACTCAATCTTAGCTTGTCTTTTGTCCACTAGGAAAAGAGGAAGAGCTTTGCATTTAGGTAAGCATCCTAGTCCTGCCACTTACTGTGTTACTGTGGACTCCTAAGTTAACGACATGGGTGTTTATTTCCTATTATACCCACAGGGTGCAATGCTTTTTGCAGAGATCCGATGGAAGGGCACTACAGAGTGATTGTAGGGCTTTAGATCTTCTCTCCTATCTTCAGCAAATTCCACTCTCCCTGGAAGTGTAGCTCAAATGCCACATGAATTCAAGTCTTCACTGGTCTCTCATCTTTTCCATCTTTAGCCCAGTGTGTGTGTAAATAATTTGTGTATGTAAAAACAATTTGAACTGAAAGTCATCTGAATCTTTTTCAGGTTAGATCGACTTGACATAGGGCATCTTTAGGATCCCTTATGATTCCTTGTACTAACTTTCAATCTACCTATATAGCTGCCGTAGAGTGTTATTGCTCAAGAATGATTTTGACCATCAAGTCATCATGAGTCACCTCTTGATTACTAAATCAGAACGTCAAGCATGTGATAATTATACAACTCATGCAGGAAAGTTTCTCTGGTTAAAATGGACATTAAAAATACTAGAATAATTAAAAAATAAGAGTACTAGAATGAAATCAGGTAACACAGCATGGGAAAGAAAATAACCTATTGATCCACAGACAGTGTGTACATTGTGTTTTAAATATACTAACCATGATTTCCTTCCTGGCTTTGCTCCTCTAAAGCACTGAGTAAAAATAAGCAGATATGGGAGTGAGATTAGTTTTGGAAAGAACTTGGAATTTCTTGAGCAAATAATTATGGATACGGCTCCCCCTAGTGTACTGAACAACACAGGTGCCCCTACGTGCAAAAGCCGAACTCAAGCTCAGGAGCTGAGTCTTCTTGACCCCAACCCCCAACCTCATCTGAACTTCTTGAAATGTTGGTCTTGCCACTGTGTTCCTTCAGATGCATAACCCATCAAAGGTCAGCGGAGTCATGGGACAGATGCTCTTTATCCAGTTTGATCTGAGCATTAATCATGAGGTAGTGAATTGATTTTGAGGTACTCAACTCACATTGAGAAATATTAAAACATTTACTTTAAAAACAGTTTACTTCATGCGGTAGACAAATGTAATTAGGAAGGATAAGCAATAAACAATGATTCCTCATTAATTATTTTATTCAGAATGTATTTTCGCCTCTTTCTCCTTGTATCAAAATCTTTGTCATCTACAAATATATTGTCCGCAAGCAAGACACAGGGGCCACTGGAAAAATCAAAAAATGAACCGTAACAGAAGAAAAGTAACTCTTCCAATGGGGAAGAAGTGACTAACATTAAAAGATGTTTCTTAAAGCACAATCTCCAGAATACTAGGTCCACGGGCTACAAATGGGTCTTACTCAGCAAGGGTTTGGTGGCAGCTTTGAGAACATGGGGTTCAACGAAGACAAACTGCGGCACTTCTCTGCGCCATCAGCATGCTCAGAAAACACCACTGAACTGTGTGACTCCACACTGCGAACTGCAGCCTTTCCCAAATTGTTTAACGTGTGATTATTTTTATTTATTTATTTTTTTCATGCCTATCTTGAAACCTAGCTTGGCAAATATCCTTTGGGAACACCCACTGAATTAGAATTTTATTAACTCTCAATGAGAGACAGAGAACAAATAGGACATGTGCCAAACGGAGCAAAGAAAGTAGTATGTTTGATACAAAGAACAAGTAGGGTGGCTGTAAGGAAGTTTGTGGTCAGTGTCGACTCTTTGGCAGGCAAAAAATGATAACATGTTAGAGTCTCCACTCATGTTGGTCCTTGGGTGGGATTTAGAGGGACAGACCAAGCTGAAAGCAACACCAGCCCACAAAACTGTTACCAGGTTTCTGGTTATGATCACTATATAGCAGGGATGTCACTTCTGAGAAGAAAAGACAGGACAGTACCTCGTTCAATCAGGGTTTTGACTTCTATGAAAACTTTTACACGGGTACAACGTTGACCCTGATTCAGATGGATAAATTAGGCTTCACATTATTAAAGGGATCACAGATATCCAGGGTGCTTTAAAGGATTTAGAGGGAACTTGTGTTCAGTGGAAGATATGAGTTGGAGATGAATCCTGTCATTCACAGCTAGATAAACTCCTCCCAAAGAGAGTGTTAGCGAAAAATGAAAATCTGCAGAGTGGTTCGTTGTGAAAAATAGCATAGGATAACAATTCTGACTGGGGTCCAGCAGAATGTGCCTATTCCCATCAGCTCAATTCACATTCCAGAAGTGCTCCTTTCCATTAGTTTGTTGCCCAACAATACTTGCAGACACGAGGGACTGGGGGCATCACTGGGCCTGGAGTTATGGATAATTGAATGCTCTGTTGTTGAGGACACAGCACTTTGTGGGGAAAATGAATGCTGCTCAGCCTCAGAAGGATTGTGGCTCTTGGTCTCTTAGCATATGGGGGCGGAATGTCGGACAAGGTTCATCCCAGAAGCAACTCTTGGTTTTCAATGGATGTCCTATTTTCTTCCTAATGCTTTCCAGCTGGGTTGATTCAGGAAGGGGAGGTCAAGTGATTTAGTCAAGTGTCCAACAGACCAGCTGGGACTTGAACTCAGGAACTTTGCTGGTACACAGTTCTCGCCGTCATCAGTCAATTGCTTTGCTTCCTGATTTTAGCTGCCTTTCCAGTTGCACCATGCGGCCAGCAGGCTGTGTCTGGCGTGGTGGTCCTCCCGGCTGTCTCTGCTCATGAGTGGAATAAGAGGTGTGTTACAGGTCAAGTCTGAATGTTCTGGCAGCAGTGGAAGGCAGATTACTCCATGCCTGCTCAAAGCACACAGTGTCTGGCGAAGGCCAGATTGAAGATAGCTGAACTTACTTGCCAAGATTTCAAAAGGAAAAACTTAGCTCACATTTTTAACTTTGCATAGTGATTTTTCTTCCCCTCTTTTTTGTCCTCTTTCTCTCGTTTTTTAAAAAAGGGAATCCCCATGTTTACAAGCTGAAATCCAAAATGCACAAGTGGTCAGTTCACAATTCTGTGACCCATGAACATCTGTGGGCCTGCGTGTTCCTTGGGAATCAAATCGGCAGTGCTAGGAGCTAGGAGCCAAGCCTGCCCTAGGCCGAAAGGAATTCTCTAGCGAGTGAGGCAGTTGGTGAGCGAGGTCTGCAAACGCTCGGATCTGGTTATCCTCTTGTTCTGGTTTTCCAGGGGCTTGTCTGCACTCAACTTCAACTAATTTTATGAGCTGCATTTGACTTTATTTTTTGAGGTGGGTCCATCTGAAACTTTTTACAGGAAGCAGGACATGAATTTCATATTTTCTTTAAGAAAAATAAAACTCTATAATCTGAGATGGGCAAATGTGGCCCCAATCTGTTTTTCCAGAAATAAGAACCTCTCTGAGTCCTTTGAGTAGAGAGAAAAATTAGAGAGAACAAAACATCTTCACTTTGACATCTGTCTCTGAGGAATTCTGTGACTGAGTAAACCAATAGGGTAATAGGGCCTCCCCTCTGTGGAAGGGGCTTCAGTTATCCCAGGAGAACTGCCAGGGCAGTGTTCCAGGTGGTATTGGGTGTGGCTGAATATGTCTCATCATTTCTATTCTGGATTCATATTCATTTATATTCAGGAGATAGACTTTAGCTGTATCATCACTTTAAAGTTTTAATTTGGCCAGTACTCAAAAGATAAGTGTACCCTCAATGGAAAAGCAAGCATGTGATATATTTACCTCTTTTGTTTGGATCTTGGATTCCTTATCTGTAAAATGAGGGACTGGGTCAGATGATTGCTGATTTGCCTTGTAGTTCTAGAGGGTCTGCGATTCTTATGCTTGCTTCTCTGCTTGTGTTTCCTTAGCTCTCACTTTTCTTCTGCAATCTGTGTGTAACAGGCTGAATTGTGTTCCCATATAATCCATGTTAAAGTCCTAATGCCCAGGACCTCAGAATGTGAGTGTACTTGGAGGTTTGGAGACAGGGCCTTTACAGAGGTAATTAAGGTAAAATGAGATCTTTAGGGCAGGCCTTAATCCCAGATGGCTGATGTCCTTGGAAAAAAGAGGACATTTGGACACAGAGATGGGAATGAACACAGGAAGGTCACCGTGAGATAAAGGGAGAAGATGGTCAAGGAGTCAAGAAGAGAGTCCTTACCCCTGCTGATATCCTAATCTGAGACATCCAGTTTCCAGAACTATAAACCACTTTGTCCATAGAAATTGCTTATGATAACCCTAGAAAATGGACACACTGGGTTTTATCACAATAATTTTTCTGAGCTATCAAAGAAGTTCCATAGTTTTTCTTACTAAAATATTAATTTTGGTTTTAGCCTAAAATAGGCTTTTCTTTTGCAGTGTATTCAAACTACTATTAATAAATCGGTTTGCCATCAGACTCCAAATAAGTGATTTTAGTAAAGTAAGTTCTCTTTATTTTAATTTGATTCATAATTTTGATGCACAGAATTATTTTTCTGAATGGGTGTGGGTCATCATTTTGAAGAAAGCTATTATCTAGACAATTCATTTAAAGTCAAAGAGCTCACTGGATAAACCCATAGGTAACAGAATGTTTTGAAAGAACTTAGACCAAACAAAAAGCTCCAGATGGCCGAATTCAGGCTTTCTTAGTTCGTTTACCTTTAATGTTCACCCAGAATCAAACATCATGTGACCGGATTTACAGAAGAACAAATTAAATGCCGAGTAACCACTTCACCATGTTGCTGTTTAGGATTCTCAGATTCTTACCTGCAGTAAAACATATTGTCACCAAAGTGAATTTTTTCACTTAGTACCAATATACTGATTCTTTTTGTTTACTAAATAGTCACATGTATTTGGAATGTAGTGCCCAATATTTAGAAAGCCCGGGGATTCCTCCTTTCTCTGTAAGTGGCATTTGATCCAGTGGAGAAATGTCTTAGGAAGGGCATTTCTGGATCAAAACTGCTCATTGTGGGAGGTTAGAATCATCCAGCTTTTGAGGTTCTCCATGTCTGAATTAGAGATCTCAGATATGTGGGTTGGCACAGGCTTCCATCCTTTATTATGTGTAGCGTAGTACCTGCCATCAGAGGTTTATGGTTCCAGTGAAGAACCCTGACACCAAACCAATCACTGGGAATAGCAATACAATCAGCTGCTTAGTGTTTATATACACACTTAGAGGAATGAATGGCAAGCTCTTTTTTTTCATACAGACTTTTTGGTGTCATACAATTATGAGAGTTTAGAGAGCTGTAAAAACAACATCTTTTCAAAAATCACATCTTGAGAAAACAGCTTGGCCAAGTGAAAAGAAGGCTGCGGGTTTGTCAAGAACTGCTTGCGCCTTTATTTCCAGCTATCAGCAGAATGAGGGAAAATGTTAGCTTATTTACATTCACCTTTTATATGAGTAATGAATAAGTTAAGGAACACTTCATCTCAAACACAGATTGCTTTTATTTCAGCTAAGCTAATGTCTCAGTTCCATATATGTTTCTGAATTTCCATCAATGTCAATCCCATTTTTTTCCTTTCTTAAAAAAAGATTTACAAGCACTTTTACTGCACTCAAGGAAAGTAGGCTGAAAGTTCATCATCATAATTTTCCTTTTATAAAACATCCATCACACCAAAATAAAATCATTTTAATTAACTCCTTCCTGAGTAACTAAAACCTTGGAATGTGCTGAAAGGTTATAATAAATAAGGCAGTCAAAGATCAACCAGCTTAAAATGTATTTTTTAAATTAAACTATGTAAAATGTACAATATATTTCATGAAGTATAAACTGTGTTGGGCTCAGGGCCAAAGAAATGTTGTCATTCATGCAAAATAAACTGATGAAATACCTTGACTTTTAGGACGGAGGCTGTTTATTGGGACAAAATAACATTAAGGCCCTGCAGGTAAATCAGTCGCCTCCTTTGTTGTGATACCGTATTTATCACTGCTGAAAACAAATGCCTTGGCACACCCAGGTAGACGTGCTCCCCGGCAAGAGTGAACTTGCACTAAGAGGATGCTTTTTTGAAATGATCAGTTGCTCCAATATTCTGACAACAGCAGAGAACACGCAGCCAACTCAACTTTATTTTCAGATGGTGAGACTGCACAGTGTGTAAACTAACGACCGCTCTTACAATGCAATTTCATAGAAATGACTCACGATGTACCAGACAGCAGTTTTTGTTCTTGTTTTGAATATAATTGCTGTTCTCTGGATTGCTTTTTAAACTATCCTATGGTTAGGGCCCTGGTGTCTCGAAACAGGACAAAGCATATTTTCTCTTCTAAAAACACTTCCCTTAATCACTTGCCTGCCCCAGTTCTCGGAGGCAGAAAGGAGCCCTACAGGTGGCCAAACGCTGGACTTTGTGCCTCTGTGGTCCCAGCCTCCACTGGACTCCTGCAGGGTGAAGCCTTCTTAACACATCTCATGATAAAGTAGCTTTAGTGCATGCTCGACAGGTTCCAAAGGACTTGCTTTATATCTTGGCTACCGTCCAATTTTAGTGAAGGAAGAAAAAATTCTAGAGAGACTTGTTGGTTTCTGAAAAGTAGAAAATGTGTATAGCTTGTGTAAAGGCAGAGTCTTATTTAGGATTAAGTATTCCCAACTCATACTTTGCTAGTGCTCTTGAGAGACTGACTCTAGGGGAAAAATTTGGACAAACTTTGTCCAAGTATTCTGCCTGCTCACACTACCTGCACCCCAGCTGCTCAGCTGATCGTCTGTTATTTACCCAGGAGTACCTGGATTTTCAGGGATGATTAAAGAGGAAGACATTTCAGAATCCACAGACATAGGTTTCTGATGATTGAACTGAGGTATCATGGAGAGGTGGCAGGTGATCACAGTGGGAGGTGGGGAGAAGATATATTTTGGAGCAAGGGAACTGCTAGCTTTTTACTAGATCTCTTTGGGGACAGTCGACTACTGAGAAAATTGGTAAAGCAAATCTCTCCTCTTGCTGTCCTAGTAAAGGTTCTTAGGAGCAGCTTCTATAAGAAATGGGACTATATATAGCTCCATTGTCTCTTGCACAGAATTCAGTACCCCCTTTTACCAAAAATACTACCTCTCTTAAGGGACTAGAAGCTGAAAAGTAACAACGTGGCTGAAAAGAATCCAACGTGGCTAGGGGTGGGCCTGATAAGTTTATGCGTGTTCTCTGGTCAGACTTCGAATTTCTGACACAAGAGTTAAATGTTAAGAGCTAAATTGGCCCCTGGATTTCCAGTTAAAGCAATACTGGGGAGAGAAGTATTTTGCATTAGGTGCAAAAGATAAGGCCATGCCAGTTTCCTGGTGCCATGTGACCTCCAGAGTTGATCTGTCTTGCTCCCACTCTTCCTCGTAGAAGGAGCAAATTCTTTTCCCTGCTATGCTACTTTAATATGTCAGAATGGTGCTTGGAGATGAATGTCTCAATGGAACTTGCCACGCACTTTGACCGTGAAAGGTCCCCAGATATAGACTAGCTGAGGGTGTGGCACAAGCCTACTTTCTCTCTCAGAGATGAAAATGTCCCCTGAGATGGGCCAGAGGCAGAATTCTGCCCATGTGGGTAGAAGCCACTTTCTTTCAATGTCCTGACTGTTTGATCCTCTCCTCTTAGCCATCTTTGTGAAGTACATTCCCTGGTCTCTGAAGTGGTTTGTATTTGGGCTGTAACAAACAAATTTGGGTGTTTCCTATTACTGAGGTAATATTTTTACAAGTCATTTTACAAATGATGTTACTGGGTATAGACTATATTTCTCCCCCTTCTCTCTTTACGCTAAGGGGAGAAATGCTATTTTATTGGGAGATGCCTTGTGATAGAGCCATCTATTTCACCTGGGAAGGGCCCAAGGAGCCAGAAATAAAACAAACCAACACAGAATAAAATTAAACAAATAAAACCCGCAAAACCGGGCCTTTCCCAATGACCCCAACATGTGGGAATGGTTTGTTCTTTTTTAATGCAGTGGAGCATTAATTTTGTCCCTTAAGGATGTTTCCTCCCCAAACAAAAATCTTTCTGGAAAAGGGAGATAAAGCCATTGGAGGCAGCACAGTGCCGGCATCACCTCTTATAAATATCTTCCAGCCACTTCTCGTCATCTTGTTCCTCGTCATCAATGGGCTCCTCGGTTTCCAGTGGAGTTGGAATAAAGAACTGGGGTCGTAGAGGGGGCTTGCTGACATGCGACTTCAGTCCAAATTTGCGCTTCAGCAGGTGGAACTGCTCTTTGACGTAGTAGTAGAACTCATATTCGTATCTCATTCGCTGGTAGAGAATCTGTACAGCCTCGGGAGAGGGCACGGTCTTCCTCACGGTCACAGTCATATTTCCAAGTTTCCTATGCTCTGGAAGAAAAAAGGGTGGCACATGAGTGATCATGTGTGCTACTTCAGTGTCAAAGGACCCATGGGAGTCCTGGATGGCCTGCCCAATGCTGGCAGTTCCTAGAGAAAGAAACATACCCAAGGAATAGAGAGCAAAAATGGGTCCTAACAATATTTGGAAATATTCCATCTTCTAGATGTACATATCAACACTAGCTGACTAAATATAAATAAATCTAACTTCCTTGTCACAGGATGTGGACTTTGCCCTCTGATCACCATCCAATTGTTAATTCTAAGTTTTGAGTCCTTTTGAACTAGCAATCTGACCACTATCCAATTGTTAATTCTAAGAAGTTTTTTTGAACTGCAAAATCTACTCACCTTGTATCTTTTACTTTCTGTCACACTGGCAAAGGGCTTTGCTATCAAATGGAAGAGCAGAAGAAAGCTATCTCACCACTTTCTAATCATCTTGGCTTCTTATATTCAAATACTGATATTTATTACTGATAACTCAATTTGATATAAAATTCATTTGCATTTCACTATTTCAATAAAACATTTGTCAAGAAAAAGAGAGGAAAGATTGCTATATTCTTTTAACACAATTTTAACTTGATATTTTGAATGCCTTTGTTTTATCGTGGTGAAATACATAACTAAAACACTTAGCACTGTATTTTATGTTTCTGCTTAATGACAGAAGTTATATATATTTTATATTTTACACGTAGTATAACAATATATGATACAGAATTTTAACCATTTTAAAAGTGTACATTTTGGTGGCATTAATTGCATTCATAATGTGCAACCATTATAATTATTTCCAAAATTCTTTCTTTTCTCCACACAGAAACTCTGTACGAATGAAATAATTACTCCCTATCCCTCTCCTCACCCCAGGGAATCTCTAATCTACAATTTGCCTGTTTCAGGTACCTCATATAAGTGGAATCATATATTTATCCTTTTGGGGCTGACTTTTCACTTAGCATAATGTTTTCAAGGTTCATTCACAGCATAGCATGTATCAGGACTTCAATTCCTTTTTATGGCTGAGTAATATTCCAGTGTACGGCTATACCACGCTTCATTTATCCATTACTCCACTGAAGAGCACTTCCGTTGTTTTCAGGTTTTGGTTATTGTGATGAGTGTTTCTTCAAGCATTTGTTTGAATTCCTGCTTTAAATTCTTTTGAATATATACCTAGGAGAAGCCTTGCTGGCTCATGTGAAAATTCTATGATTAACTTTTTGAGGAAGCACTAAATTGGTTTCCTCAGTACCTAAACCATTTTACACTCCTATCAGAAATCTGTAAAGGTTCTGATTTCTTTGACTCCTCTTTTACAATGACTATTTTGCATTTGAAAAATCATAACTGTTCTAGTAAGTGTAAAGTACTATCTTCCTGTGGTTTTGATTTTCATTTCATGAATGACTAATGATACAAAGCATCTTTTCATTTAGCTGTTGGACTTTTTTTTTTTTTTTTTTTTTTAATGAAAGGTGTAAGCAAGAATGAAAGTGAGTAGGCAGGCAGGCAGGAAGAAAGAAGAGAAAGAAGCATCTTAATTTATTTTTATTTACTTGTTCACTCTGGTTGCTTCCTCCTGGATCTGGGACTCAAATCCAGGGATATGTGGCTTTTGCTCCTTCAGAGTTGATTGACCTAACTGCTACTCCACTAACCCTGTATTGATCATCTGTATATTTATTTTTGAGAAATGTCTATTCAAATCTGTTGTTGTATTTGATTATTTACTGTTTGTTGTTGAGTTGCAGTTCACTATATATTCCGAATATTCTGCAAATATACATGTATGAATATATATACCATATATATATATATATGGTATATTATTTGCAAATATTTTCTCTCATTCTGTAGGTTGTTTTTACATTCTGTTGATAGTTTGATGCACAAAAGTTTTAAATTTTAATGAGGACCAATTTATATATTTTTTTCTTTTGGTACCTGTACTTCAGTATTAGATTTAAGAAACCACTACCAAACCCAAGATTATAAAGATATGCCATGACATTTTCTTTCATCATCTTATTTTTAACTAAAACTTTTGTCACCAAATTTGAATAGGCATATTATTTACTAAATATAGTTACAAAGAACTATTGCCAAAATCAGATTCACCCAACAGGACAGAGATTTGTCACTCTTGAGGGAATCTGAGATAGTTCGTGAAGTCTCCAACAGCAAATCAAAGAAAAAAATAAAAAATTCTCCGAGTATTAACTGCCTCATTGAAATAATACATTACTTAAAAAATGAATCTCTTGAAAGGTACTCTACACATATGAATATATCGGTTCTAGAATTTTTGTTAAAGAATTTCTTGGCATAAGTCTCCTCCAAAAACCTTCTATGCTTGCAGGTAATAACATAGCTACTGTGAGGCAAGAGATGTTTATAAGCTTTCCATATAAATATTTCCTCTGGAGTTTTACAATACAGGCAGGCCAGAGGGTTATCTCTGATTATGTGTTTGGGAAAAGGGGTTGACTCCTCTCTATGAGGAGAGTAGTGTCTTCACATCTACAGCCTCTTCACATCTTTCCTGAGAGAATCTTGGGGGCTTCTAGCCATGCCTGTGGACTCAGTGGGCAAGTTCATCTAACTCAGGAGGGGCTATCACCAGCCCATGCATTCTCTCTCCTAGTTTTAATTATAATAAAGCTGGCCTTTTGATCTCCATCTGTCTGTTCTCAGTGTTGATTTCTTCATTAGTTTAGAATCCAGACAAGTGAAAATGGCTGCTATTTATTAGTCCCTCAAACCCTAATGCAAATGACACAAAGCATATGTTGTAAAGACCTAACTATTTGTGCAGGGTGAGTTGAGAACTGTAAACTTTCTGGCAACTAACAAGAATTAAACTTAATTTAACTTAATTGTGTATTACTCTTGAAGCAATGTATTCACAACTACTCCTAGTGATAAAACAATAGAAAAATACCTTCTATAAATTTTCTTAAGAAAAATGCTGCAGTGAACTTAGCAACATTTTAATGGCATCCTTAGAGTGAATTCAGCTGTGAATTTCATGGGTGACAGAAGAAAAAGGATTGCAGGTGCACAGTTCCCCACTGGTTTGGACTCGCCAGGGAATACGCTACAGAATATCTACAGGATATTCTGAATCCTCTTGAAAATCTTACTAAAGCTCATGCTCAGGAAGACAGGGAGGGTACATGAACTTCTGGAAGCCCATATAGGAATATCTTAAGCATTTATGGATCTGTTAGGAATCCCTGATTTTGGAAAATCAGTAAACTATATTCCCTTTAGCATTATTTCCTAAGTGTTGTTTTTTCTAATACTAGCCCTCAGCATAATTGAAAAATATGGGGCTAGTTATTTTGTGTGCTGGTCAGATGGGTAGTAAACATCACAACAGTGAAGAGGGGAGAATTAAATTTATATCTAATGAGAGGACAGGAACTTACCAGAGCCTGGCTCTTAAACACAAGGTTACTCTACATCATTTTGGAGGAAAACCCAAAGGAGTAACTCAAGGGGAGTCTAGGTCTTTGTAAAAAAGTATTTTGGTATCTGCTTTATTGAAGGGACTCAAAGCTCCTTGCCTTAAAGTTGAAACACTATATTGCTAAAAATAATGTTTAGTAAGTATTATCATTGACCACAAAACATCCAAGAAGTCTTAATTAAATTTTTAACTACTAGTTCATGACAATAAACTCTCCTCCCTGCATGTATTTCTCTATGTCTGAGGATGATGGAAGAATTGGTGGATGGGCAGGGCAGGTCACTACTCTGTCGAAAGTGATAGTATATCATTAAAGCACAAGCAAAATGAACCAGAGCATATTTATGTCATTAATTAACTAATTTTTCAAGAGTTGGTGACAGTCCCAGCTGAACTTGATGCCTTGTGGGGTGTGTGTGTGTGTGTGTGTGTACATACATACACATATATATTTATCATAATAGCTACACTTAGTAAAGATTCTGGGGTACCAAGTACTAAATTACATAATTATTCATATAATCATATTTAACCTTCACAATAACCCCTTAGCAGAAAAGTAACATAGAGAAAGGCACTGAAACAGAAAGTTACTTGTCTGATGCCTTCATTCTACTTCTGGGTATTTACTCCCAAATAACAAAACCATTTATCTTTTGCAGAGATACATGCACCCTCATGTTTATTGCAGTATTATTTACAATAGCCAAGAATTAGAAACTACCTAAATACCTATCATCCGATGAATGGATAAACAAGGTGTGGTATATATTCATAATGGAATACTACACACCCCTAAGAGATGAAATCCTGTCATTTGCAACAACATGGATGAAACTAGAGGGTTTGTGCTAAGTGAAATAAGTCAGAAGGAGAAAGACAAATACTGGATGATTTCACTTATAAGTGGAATGTAGAGAAACAAATCAAAGGAAGAGACTAAACAAAAACCAACCTTTGGACATTGACAATAGAAGTGAGGTTACCAGTCAGGGACAGGAGCAAAAGATGGCAGGGTTCAATGGACAGTGGTGGAGGGCTTTCGGTACTTTGGTGGTAGGCAGGGTGTGTTTTCATATATTTGATCAATGGAAAACCTGCACCTATGGTTTTATATTATTTTGCAAATTAAAGTTACCTCAATAAATATTAAATTAAAAAAAGAAGATTGTCACTTGTTCAAGGTCACACGGCTAAAATGCGGTAGAGGCAGGAGGGGCCACGTGATAGTTAACTGCTGTACTTTTGCTGTGCTGTTCCTAGTTACAGAAAGGTCAGTCACCTCATTTTTCCTTACACATTTTTCAAGAAGGCGAGAGGCCATAATGGTGGTCATCAGCCAGACCTAGAGCTTGATACTATTCACATTGACTGGGGGCTCTAGACTAGTAGTGGATATCACAGGAAACAAACAGGAATTTTAGAGGGATGACTAATGGATTGATAATTTTGAGGAAGAAAAAGGTCGATTTCAAAAAGGAAATTGGACTAGGCCCTTTTTGGGTCTAATCAGAAAAGCCAATATCTACAGAATCAACAATGAAAATTAATATACTCATCTCCATTTGTAAAGTTTCTCAGTGCCAGGAACCTCTTCCTGGGTCCTATATCTAGATTGAAGTTGTAATTTTGTATTTTCACAGGAAACGTTATTCAGAAACTCAGTCAGACATTGACCTGAGAGCTACAGAATTATGGCGTACGTTTTGTATCAACCAGCACATGAACTTCATAGTGCTCTCCATCAGGTGAGTTTTGTTGCTCCCACTCAGATCTCTGTGCACTGATTTACTTCACCCAAATTTTAGAAGGCAGTGAAATATACCTAATAAGATTTATATTGGATACGATCCCAAGTGGACATTCCAACCAAATTCTAATAGTATGTCACCTTACTATCTTGATGAGAGTGTTTTGACTATTTGGTAGTACTAGCCAGAATAAATACTAGTAGACTGAGTCCTGTGTTTGCTAGAAAACTCTACAGCTAGGAAACAGGGGAAGGTCAAGGGGACATTTTTTATTTGCTTTGAATCAAAAAGTATAAAAATAATGCTTTCAAATATCCCTTTTTGGGTAGCCACAGATCATCAGGCATATTTCAGCTACCCTCGTCCTCCTAAGGATTAAGCTCTCAGCTCTCTTCCTGAAGCCCATGTGGGACCATGACAGCTGGTTCAGAAAATTCTTTTCTTTTTAAAAAACATTTATTGTTTCTTTAGTTTACAATGCTAAATTGCATTTAGGATACTTAAACTGCATCTCAGTCTATATTTCACACCACAACCACCAGCGTTTCAGTGTCCCTTGCTGCCACCTTTCCTCTCATCCCCTAACCCTATTACTGGAAGCTGGTTCAGAAGATTTTTATGAGAGATATTTTACTAAGCTCTAGTTTTGTATGAATATGAATTTTTTACTTCATATCTAACCCTTCTTTTCTACTTTCACTCTCTTGGCCTTCTCTTTTCACTGTAAACTGCTCCTTCTACATTGGATCCTCAAATTCAAATGAGTTAAAGTCCCTCCCTTCTTAAAGGAAACTTTTTTCTCCATGTACACTCTCCATCTTTTATCTTTCATCTTTTCCACTTAGTCAAACTTTTGAAGAACAGTCTACATTTGTTATCACCAAATTGCCAATTTGCACACATGACCAAACTGATCAGAACCTGATTTTTATGTCCTTCCAATTCCATTCAAATGCCATCCTTGCTTCCTTGTTGATAACTCAATGGGCATTTTCTGATCCCATGACTTCTTAGCATGACCTCACAATACCGATGGTCACACACTCTATCTTTTACCCTCTCTTCCTGTGGTATCTGTAACATTTCCCAGTTGTCTCGGTCTCTATCTGATTTCTCCCTTCAGTTTTTTTACAGTCAGTCCTCTTTCCCTGCCTGATCTTTAAATGGCAGTGCTCCTCTGTTCTAGCTGCCTTCTGTTCTCCCTTACTTACTCTCTGGGTAGTATCATCCAACCCTCTACCCTTTAGTTTTCATGCCACTATGACATAAAAGTTTATATGAAACTATTGAAGTTTTTTTTGCCCTTTTATTTTTCACAGAGCTGCCAAATTAATAGAAATGTTAATGACATTGCCAGAAGGTTATGTCATGGTCAGAAATAGCAATGTCTTATACAGGGATTCATTTTCAACCAATATTAACAGTCAACATCTATAATGGGTTTGGACTATGCTCATATGTATTGTTTTATTTAATATTCTTCAACAACCCTGTGAGGTGTCATGACCCTTATTTTGTGTATTGGGAAATAGAATCTTTGGAAGATTAAGAGACTTACCCAAAGTCACACAATAAGTAAGCAAAGCTAGAATTTGAATCTCTGTCTCCATTTGTGTTGAGGTTTGCCCTAAATACTGGGTCATAACCAGTGAAGTTTTCATGAGTCTGTAGAAAATTATCACCTTCATATGGAAAGGATAGAGGGAAGTTTGCCTTGTATAGTTAGTAGAGAACTTCTAAAATCATATTTCAAAGACATATGGTTATGTGTCTTGCTGTATAATAACCAGTGCTATGGAAAAATCATTCCATTGCTAAGTTTTCCACATTTTTGTAAAATGCCAGACTTTCCCTCCAAACAAAACAAAACTACATGACGAAATGAGTCTCTCTCCTGATTGTCATAATAGCATTTCTAGAGGAAGATATTAGGCTGTTTCGGAGTTGGTTGTTGTTTCAGCCATAAAAGCAGGCATGCTTTAAAAACCTCAACGTATTCTTTTAGCATCCTTTGGGAGACGAAGTAGGCCTCATTTGATGGGCACATACTGTAGACTGAAACCATCAAGAAGTGAAGTCCTAATCACAGGAGCATTCTTTGAAGTCAGCAGAAACCAGAGATGACTTCGAGGGGCTCAAATCTCTTATCTACCTTGCAAAAGGAAGATAAATACTGAATTCCTGTCTATTAAGGTAGGGATGGCAAGAAGGCAGCCGGAGATCTGACTGGATGACTGTGTTATTTGGTCAGAGGCATATATATATATAATAAATTGACTTAGTTGTTGTTAAAACTGGGTCTATTTCATATGGAAATCTGCATTTCTGGCTTCTCTCAAAGTCAGGTAATATTCTTCTGGTGCTAAGTATGGCTTCCCCGCAAAAGAGGCCAGCTTTCTCCATTTTGTCTCAGACTCTAAATGCCAGTTCATTCTTTATGTTCCCTGTCTGGGTGCTAAGTAAATTTGAGTTTTATACTTCTACTTTAGAAATTTAAAAAATCTGAGTCAGAAACCTTGGAAGCAAGAATTTTGTGTCAAAATTAAGGCTTCAGTTAGTCCTCATTCATGGGTCCAATGTCAGCTTCCTTCCTTGTTTTGCACATCTTTATTGAAGAACTATTCTGCAACAGGTGCAGGAGTTATAAGTGAATTATCACTACCATTGCCACCACCACCATCATTAATAGGCATTTTTGAAAGCTTTTCCATTGCAGGTACTGTGAGATCGAACATGCATGTAATCCTTACAGAACCTCCATGAAGTATGCTTTCTTGTTATCACCATTTTACAGATAAGACATTGGAATTTAGTAACTTGTCCAAGGTCAGACAGCTGTTTAGTGGAGAATACAGAGTTGGACCTAAGATGGTCTGACTACTGAGTGCCAGCCCTTAATCTTCCACATTGCATTTGGTTGAACGGCACGCACTGTCTCAGGGTAGACTCTTTCCTCACAAGTCTCTTCAAGGGGGCAAAAGGACATTTTACTCTGGTTGACTTGACATCAACATTCCTTCTCCTTGGTCAGAAATCCCTAGTGGAGAGACCAAGTCTAATGGGCTTGTCTTAAATACCCTGGATGGAGCTGAGTTGTTTAACATCACTGTTATGATGATTTGTTGTGTGTGTGCAAGTCTGAGAACATAGGGTGTGTGTTGTGTGTCTCCATCAACAGATGAAAAAACCTTTAGGAGGCCTCTGGGGCCATCTACAAACTTCCTAAAATGGTTGTCCTGGGATTTTCCCCTAACATCCCCATCAGATTTCTCCTGATGGCGCTTGTTATGTGACGAGAGCTCAGAATAGTGGTGATACCCCATCTATCTTTGTGCTTCCACAGTTTAGTACTTGGGGAAACACATATCTGTATACATGGTTGTTGCGTGAACAAGAGAAACAAACACCAGGAAGAGGGTGCCACATCCTCAGAAGTCGTGACTGTGTCTGTGCAGACATAGCCAAGTGGGGACAAAGGCGATAGCTAAATGTGCTTAAAAGAAAATTCCCAAGTGACTCATGAATGCTGGGTCCTTAGCAGGAAGCAGTCACTCCTCACATCTGGCATTTTTCAGCTCCCACAGGGGTCTATAAATTCCAGTGTTTAACTTTGTGGTTCCATTGCTTTTCTGGAAAGACAGAGCTGATCATGCTGAGTTATCCTGCCCCTGTCCTTTAATTAATAAATACATTTTGGCAAAAAGAAGTTGTGGCATCAGGATGCTTTTGATTTTTTCCCCCATTTTTCTTATTTATCTTTAGGGATTGGCCAAGCATTGCCCTTAATTATCTTCTTGATAATTTTTGCATAAAACTTCCTCAAAGTAGGTAGTGGTTTTGAGCTGTGACGTGATTAGAAGGGAAAATAAACAAACACCAACCTCTGACGTTTCTATCTGAAGAGTAAAATAAAAATTGCTTTTTCTTAAAAATATGTCCACAGTCAGCTGACTCAGTAGGGACAGACTCTTCCAGGCTCCCAGTGACCCTGAATGGGGATCTATTTTATCCTGCTGACCCTCAAAAACATACAAATCTCTTGTTGGTCATCTGATGCACTGAGAAAAAAAATCAAGACTCTAATGAGGTCAGCAGGGGACCTACTGAGTTAGGTCAGCTTTCTGCATTATTAAAGCTTTATAGGTGTAAAATGGTTTAAACAAACCATGCCCGTCCTAACCATTAGAAAAGCATGCCCTTCGCTGGCATGTTACTTCGGTATTAACTCATTATCTCATACAACGCTCACAGAAACCCAGTTAACCTAGACACTGAGACTGAGGGTTTGAGACGTCACAAGTTCTCCTCAAATTTGTATGACCACTAAGTGACACTCTTGAGACTGAAAAGCAGGCTTTTGAATTCCTAGTCTAGTACCTGCTTGCTACATCCCTGGCTGCTAATTTCCAAATTGAGAGGAAATCTATAACCACCCACTTCTCTGTGCCCTGTATGTATTCCGACATTCGGGGATTGGTTGAAAAGAAGGACTTGAGTGTTCTAAGGCAAGGAGAATGCTTTGGTAAGTCTGGTGAAAAACTTGCAAGCCAAAAATGTATCCAGACTTTAAAGGGACTGTGTCTGTTTCACTTTTATCTCCCCAGCGCCCATCTCCAGGCCTGGTGCATAACATTCAGTCAAGGTGTGTTGATTTAAGCCTGCATGTTAAATCCATCTGTAAGGCTGAATAAACCAAAGGGCAACTTTGGGTGTTGACTACATAGATGTTGTTTTTGCTCAATTCTTTCTTAGTTGAGAAGCCTTCCTGAGGAAATTTTACATCGCTACAGATTTCTTTTGAAATAGACTGATAAAGGAGATTAGGATCACAGTTGGCTCTGAAGAAGTAGCTGTATTTGCTTTTCTTAGCCACTTCATTGGGGAACACTGTATTATGGTGACAGATTTCTTACACATACTTAGCAAGGACGAAGAAATACCATGGTAAGAGGCATTTGCCACAAACATAAACACCTATATAAAAAGATATACACTGTGACCTTGTAGCTAATGAATTTATGTTACATATATTATTTACTATAGCCATTAACTGAAAAAAATCCAAATATCATTAGGGAAAAAGACATCTGTGTGACCTAATTTCACTATATTATTTCTTTTTAGTTACTTAATTTGCCATCATTTTTAAATGCTGTATCTCCATTAGCAAAATAAAATATTTCATTTAAAAGTAAAACATTCATTCAGATCACATGCATGTGACCCAAGTGCAGAGGACTTTGCCTTGGATGTAGTTGAAACTGTGACTCTGGGCAATCTTGAATACCCCCCCGGCAGAAAAGTTGATGTAGGCCATTGGGAGTAGCCTCAGAAAGATGGTGTCTCAGGGGAAGGACTGCAAAGGGAAAGATTCACCACGCCCTTGGAAACACGTTTCTACTCAGCAAAGAGCATATTTCTTTGGAAGACATGCAGGGTTGGTTTCCCAACTCATTGCTCCTCCCAAGGCACTCCCAAGCAAATACGAGGAGCTGTATTTTTGAATGTGAGAATAAATGTCATTTATCGGTAAACCATTTGCTTACAAGATTGAACAGTGACAAACATGATGATCCCGACATGTTGCTAAGCTGAGGCCAAGAAAAGCTTTTGCTTTAGTCCCCAAGATTTGGACATTTCTGTAAAAGCAGTGGTTCTTTCTACCTCTGCTGCATTGACATTATGGTTGGATGGGTTCATAATCTTCAGAGCTCTTAAAAGTCCCTTTAATGTAAATAAAAAGGAATCACAGACCTGCCCCATGCAGTCTCCCTTCCCACCTCTCTTCATCTGTCAAACATGCATAATGGAAAAACGATGTAGCCCTGGCTCTGGGCCAACATAAACAATCTGGAAATACTGTGTAAACCCAGCTGCTGCACCGGAGGACAGAGGCCTCACTTTATGACCTCCGAGATGGTTAACCATATGCAAAATAACAAAACCTCACCACCGACTTGCAGTCTATTTGGATGCAGGGCTGGTTTGGGCATTCCTGCCCTTGATCCAAGTCCGTGCACGCTATACACTGCACACTGGCCAAAGCCCCTTGTTCCCAACCATGTGGGTTTGTTTGAAGCTGGCCCAGCAGAGATTATGTGTAAGAGATGAATGCAAGTTTCCTAACAGCCAGCAGTGAGACCAGATTTGACCACTGAAAAAAATAAGCATCGTCAAAAGACAAGCATTAATTCTTCAACTTCAGAGGAGCAGAGTGGAGACCCACCAAGAGGCCCTGCTGTTTTAAGCTGTCTGTGTGAAACGCTATGGCTTACTGGTCTCAGGTTAAATTACATCCAGAAGTTTCCAGCACCCAAGGGATGAGGCATACTTTTCCCAGGAGGTAGGTGTGATGAAAGTCAGTGAGGTGGGGTGACGCTGGTGCACTAATGTGAAGGCAGAATGGTCGGCACGTATCCCAGGTTGCCTCCCGCAGAGCTCACACCACGTGGGCTGTCCTGAAACCGTGTGAACACGGCACTTGTCACAGATAGGGTCGACTCATTTCCTGAAGTCTGTGTGGAGGCCACACAGTTCAAACACACGCGGCTCCCGGCAGCTGCCTCCACCGGAAATGAGCATGTGTCACCGTGGCTGGAGGCGACGTGCGGGGCTGCAAGGGCCAGCTCTTGATTTGCTTCTCGGATGATCAATGGCATGTTAAGACCGGCTTCTTGGAGGTATGACAATTAGGGCAGAAAAGCACAAAAAGCACTTCAGGCTGACTGGGTGCTTGGGGTTAGTAATGTAAATACAGATTTTCTTTTTCCTTTTCTTTTTTGCAATCCTCTTTTTAGATCTGGAGATATAAATAATTTAAACATAAACAGCTTCCTTTGAGTTTCGAAAGAACCTTTCCTCTATGTATCCAAGTGAGAGTTACATGATGTACTTTATTTAAATTGGGAAAGTGCTAGACTCCTTTGATGAAAGAGAAGGCGATCTTTATAATGCTCTCAATTTGCTGTGATTTTTGGAAGCAAGGAACACAACAAAAGGAACCCTGATGAAAAGTAATTGGTCTGGTGGCACGGGTCAAGGGGGCCCAGAGAGGCCAGGGTCCTGACCCCTTAAAGAAGGAAGTGGGCAACCACCCCCCTAGGGAAGCAAGCGTTTCCAGAAACCCGACGTCCTGTTCACAGATCCAGCCCCACTGGGAGGACCTTCCTAGTTCAACTCTACACTACTCATCCACAAAATCCGCCCAAGGGGTGCCTGTGGTGGTGGGAATTTGTTTTTTGTTTGTTTGTTTGTTTTTTGCCTGAACTCCATTTGCTCATTCACTAAATGCCGAAAACTAGGTTCCCTTCTTGAAGAGAAGAGTATTCCGGGAAGAGACAAACAGGTGCTTAGGCATTTAGCCAGTGACTGGGTCTTAGACCATTAAAGTCCAAAGACTGGATTCCAGACCTGGGCTTGGGGGACCAACCAAAACAAAAACAAATTGTGAAAGTGCTTCCTTCCTTAAAACGCTGCTTCCTCTTTTCCCTTCCTTCCTCTTTTTTTAAAAAAAGAGAGAAAGAAACAGATAAACAATCAATCCTTCAAGTAACTTCCCAGGCACTCCGAAATTCCCTGCTCCTCTGAGCATCGAGGGATGAGGAGGTGCGGACTGCTGAGGGGTGGGCCCCTCTGTGTCTTCTGTAGATTCAGGAGCACATCTTGCCCCACAAACCTCCTGCTGAATACACTTCATCACCTGGGGAGCTCCACTTTCTGCCACTGCACAGCAGGGCGTCTGTGGCAGGGCCCAGAATCTGTGTTTTGGATGCACACCCTGCTGATTCTGGTGCGGGAGCTGTCCAACTATACTCAAGTCCTAAAGCTTAGATGAAACAAGTCAGGGCTGGAAAGAGTGTCAGAGTTCATGCCTTCCTGCTCAGACACGCAGGTGCTGTGAGTGACCACCCCACCACCTTCCTGCCCCCCAGGGTGGGCTGGCTGGGCAAGTTCCCCACATCCCCTGATGCCCTGGTTCAGTGGATGGAGGATAACTTGCTTCTGTTTCTTTTCTCCTCAGCTCTGGCACTATGAGCTACATCATCAAAAAAGTTGATCAGTTTCTTTCAAAGTGTGCACTGCCAGACATTCACAAACAAGCATTCTTCGCATAGCTGCTTTGTCATTAAAATGCTGGCATAAAAGAGGGTTTTCACAGCAACAATTGGACACTTACGTTTGAACATATTTACTTCTAAAAGAGAAAACCTATTGGAAAAAATATGGGCTTATTAATGAGATGTATCTCTTTATTGGAAGAGGATCTTTATTTGAAATCATTATTGATAGCTGTAATTTGTATTTGTTACTTTATTGGAATGATATTATGAAATCACTTATTGATGACTGATGAGGACATTGTGATTACATGGCTATATTTGAATAAATCAATAGAAAGACTGATCCAGTAGATCTGGGCAAATTTCTTTGACATCTGACACTTTCAAACATTTTATGTTGCTCTTTTAATTTTTTCTCCAGGTTTCATACAGATCAAAATACCTATCTAGTTGTGACCTATCTAGGGTCAAAATAAAGTTCTTGGGCAGTTTATTAACTTTTAGACTTAAATCTTAATTCTTAGATAATTTTCAACTAAAATTTTGACTTTTCTGGTTATAAGGTACATGAATATATGCATATCACATAGGCACATATACTTAGACATACAAATACCTAGATGGTAAAGTCTTTAGGAGATTAAGAAAATAAAATGCCCTGATGTCAAACCACATTTGCTATAGCAATATATTCCCTTCTAGTCTTTTTTCTTATTCATGTATGTGAATTGTAAAACAGATCTCTGTTATACTGTTTATTTAGTCTTATATAAGTTTTAAAACTTAACTGCTTACAACCATTTGCCTATAGCATTAGTTATTCCAAGTAATGTTTTGCAGTGTATTTTTATGTGCCCCATTTTATGAACGGCTTACAGTTCATACAACCAGTTTGCTATTGTTAGACAGCAGAGTTCACATTCTATGACTAAGTAATAGGATATAAACAACCTTGTTCATAAGTGCTTTTTTGATTGTCTCCCTAAGATAAATGGCAACTTTAAATATTGAGTGTGAATTTTTCTCATTGCTGATAAGATCTTTAATTCTGTCAGCTTATGATAGCATTTACTTTTATTTGTCAGATATTCTGACTTTTTTTTTTAAGTGAAAGGTATGTGCATAAATGAAGGTGAATAGGCAGGGAGGCAGGAAGAGAGAGGAAGAAGAAAGCATTTATTTAGTTCTTCTGGTCCCGGGACGTGAACCTGGTTCCTGGGGATATATGTGGATTGTGCCCAACTGGAGGCAGCAAACCCAACTGCTACTCCACCAGGACATGCCAGAATCTTACATATGTGTAATTCTCCTAAATTTTAAGATATTTTCTCTAATGTTACAAAATATCAATATAACTATAACCTAACTTACTAAATCTTTAAAAGAAACAGGGCTTTCTGAAGACCCTACATCTATTGTTTGTGAAACCAGAAAGTACTATATAGCACAACACTTCATATGAGAGTAGGGTTGCTTGTAAAACATTTGGTGCACAAGAAATTCTTAGTAAATTACACCATGTCATGACTTTATATGACCGTGATTGAATAGTTTCTCATTCTTGGATTTTATGACCTGGGTATTCATACAGGACTACCACAGAGTGTAGTCTTTTTTTCTTTTTCTGTAGCTTATTCTAATATATTTTCTTTAACAGAATATAGTCTATTTCAATGTTGTGGTTTTAACATTATCTTTATCACAATTATCAGCCTTGATGAGTGAACCAATAGTGAGTCTAAGAACCAGCATAGATATTCCCTCTGGAATGTTAACTATGGTGAGATATTGATAAACCCTTGAAGGGTTTCGAACGAAGTAGTTGTTCATGGGGGCCAAACATATAGATAAGTGAGATATTTAACATCTTGTCCAGGCATTAAAAGTTAGGTTAATAAGAGGTGCTACTCGAAATAACCATTCCCAAATCAGGAAAGTGTGAGATGAAGCTCCAAGGAGGCTGTCACTTCTACCAAGAGAGTCTGCAATGTTACTTTAAAATGAAATTGACTTATTTAGGGAACCCAGAGCACTCTGGGAGCACCAGGCCTTAGGAAGATGTAAATTAGCAGCCCTGTCTCCTCCTTTGCTGCCTGTCAGATATGAGATTTTCAACTGCATGGTTTCTAAGCCAGTAAATCTAAAAGTATATCCAATCTGCTCTTGCTTTAAGCAAAACTGCATTTAAGAGCAATGAGATAAAACTGCAACCTGTCCATTTGTATGGAAGATCCATTCATTTACTTTCAAAACATTTGAAATTGACAAACTAATATCAGTAAAGCCAAGATCCTCAGAGGGGAAATTGGTTGTCATGATGACTACTTTAAAGAACCATGGTAAATGTTTGATATAAACATTTCAGAAATGTAACAGAATATTAACACTTACAATGTTAATGTGAAGAAAAAAGTACATTTTCTCCACAACATACTTTCGAAGTTTGGTGGTGGTATAAACTTGTGGCACTGGCCTATGAAAGATGGCAGGCTACAGAAGCTATAACTGTCTAAGAGAAGATATTTAAATAATTGCCGTGGGCAGATGTTTCTATTAGAAAGAGATGGTGTTTTTATTAAGGTAGAATGGAAATTTAACCTCTTTGTGATAAGGAGTCTTAAGTTCTTTCATTCTTCTGGTATATAAAGAAGAAGTGGCAGGGATTGACTTGTGTTAGGTGTTAGATCAACAGCAGCTGTGAATGAAGTCATCTGGGATGTTGTGTTGAACTGAATTGTCATGGCTAATGGCTGTGTGAAGCTGCAGAAACATGTGATGTTAGATGGAAAGATGAGGACAGACAGCTAGGAAACTTTGGTGCGACACAAGTCTGAAATTGTGTAATTGAGCACCGATCTTCTTTGAAAAGATGGAGAGCAAGGGGGAACTAGAAGGAAAAAATCTACCAATACTGGAAATGCCATGCTATTGATTAGAAGCAGCAAGAAAAAGGTGCTAGAGACTTTCGGTGGTAATCACAATGTAGTATTTACAGATGTCTAAATGTAAGGCTGTACACTTGCACTTATACAAGGTTACCTTAATTTAAAAAAGAAAAAGAAGGTGCCAGTATTTTAAAAGTCATGCTCATTGGTATCATTAGGTTCTGTCAGAATCAAGTCACATTAGAAATTTCTTTGAAGACCAGTGGGGAAGGGGACAGAGAAGGGATAATTTGAATGACATTAAAGACATTCTTCAAAAATCTGCTTAAAGGATGGCAAACTAAAGATGCTTGATGGAGAAAAATCAGCAAATGGAAAAGCTACAGCTTTACATTTTTGTTGTATGGGGGCATGAAACTTCATTTCATGACGTTCTAAAAATAACGACTGCATAAAATCAAATAAATGGATTGGTATTAAATCTATACCATATTTTTAGCTAATTTTGATACAATAATAGTAGTTATTTATATCCGGTCCTCTTCTTCAAATCATATATAATTAAAGAAACATCAGAATTTGTCTGAATTGCTATTACATTCTAGTGAAACCATATATAGATATACTAGTTGATTTACAACTTTCCAGTAACCTTTACTCTCTAACAGATTTGACCAAATGATTTATTTACTTGGTCTATGCTGAGGCAATCTCTTGGCAGGACTGCCTATAATCCTTACAACTCTCCATTAAAGGGATTGAGTCTCTGACTAACACAGCCCTTGAGTTTCTATGTTAGCTTCACAGAGGATTCCTGACTTCAGTTTTTAAATGTCCCTCCTCTTCTGTCATTTATTTGTGGAGAAAAGAGAATTTCATGTATAATTTCAGATCTACTGAATCATATCAAGTGGCAAAGATCCCACACTTAGTGAAAGGTTAATTCTAGTTTTTGCTAGCTTCATGGCTCCTTGTTAACTTTCTCATTTTCAACTTCCTTTCTTATATTACAAAAAGAATTTGCCAAATCTCTCCTAAAAGAGAAGAAGTTTAAAATTGAACTATATTAAATCATTAACTTTCTTACTAATTTTTAGTGTCCCCTTTGGTCCCACACTCAGTCCTCATCTGCATATGACACATCATCTGAATCTCCATCACTGTCATCTGGAATTGCAAGAGATTGTAAAGGTAATGCTAGTGTCTATATGATGTCTTTGTGCAATAAGTTCACGGAGATAATGTGGTTGCACATCAAAGGTATGGAACATACTAAGAGAATGAATATGTCCTCCTTGGAAATTTCATGCCATTTCTACCAAAAATTTAAATCCTAATTTAATGATATGTAAGCAAATCATTATTTCTTGGGTTTTACTTGGAACAATAAAATAAAACCTGACATTGGCTAGAAATGAAGGTGAGGAAAGCCTCTCTGACACTTCTTTGGCTAGATGTAATCCCACCCTCTTTTCCTGAGCATTGCAAAACTCTGGAGCAGAAGCACTTCTCTTTCTCTCTGTCCCTTTTTATCTCACAAAGTCGGTGGGGAGCTGTTGAGCATGGTGAAGTTGAAGTGAAAACAGGCCTAAGAAACACTTTTGATCTTGAAGTTTGCTGGTGTCTCGGGTAGGAGTGGCAGATCATGGCATGTGAGTCACCATTCCATCCCTCACAAGCTCAGCTGAACCATCCTGTGCTTGTGTTTCTGGCCACCATGCTTGACTGTCCAAAATTGACACTAGACCTAAGTCTCAGGCTTGCACTCTTTGACAGATTGCCATGTAGAGGAGTAGACCAAAGATTCCTGCAGGGTTTTAGATGTCCTCTGTCCTTTCCTGAGGTATTTAGATCTGTTTCTTTGGTAAATCAGTGGTGCTAACTGAGCACTTTATATCCACTTAGAATGGAATGAAGACATTTGTTTTCAACTCCATATAACGCCACTAGTTCATCTGATCCGATAGATGGATGAGTAATTATATTTTTCTAACTCCAATAAAGGTTATGGAAGCTGACAGCCAAGCCTCTACTCTATAGCAGCAAAGAGTGAATAAGTCATTTCCATATTTGTCATGGAAAAACCACATATACATGACTTGGGGCTGCAAACTCAAAGGTGAACACAGATTGATAAGAATGCTAGAATTTTAAAAGAAAAAAATATGACCCTAAACATAGGGTGTTTTTAAGCTTATTGATAGTCATGAACTTTAATCATATTATTCCAATGATATTCATAAGTAACAAGGGCTTTGTAAAGTTTTTTTTTGAAAGCCAATAATTCTTTTAAATGACTAACATAATCAAATTTAACACTAATAAGATTCTGCTGCTTGGTAACCATTTTTTTTCCCTGGTAGATATGTATTTTGATAAATAAAAAGTAAGTAGTACTGAGTATTGACTCATTATAACAGTGATTATATCACAGAATACTTTTTCTACCTAAGCTGGAATAATGATAATAGGATCTCATTAGTCACCTCTTTGTTTTGTGTGATAAATCATGAAGTCTCAGAATTTCTAAGACTCCAACAGACATTTGCAGCAACTAGAATGAAAAGAATTCCCATTTCTGCTTTGCTATTTTAGAAAAATAAGCAGTATCCTTGGATTGTTTGCTTTCTTAAATTCCATTCCCCGATTCATTAAAATCCTTATGAAAGCCAATGTTGTTGACATGACTGAAACAAATGGCTTTCCTGTGAGCCAGATTGAGTCTTTGCAAGCACTTTATCAGAGAAGTCAATTTTAGCAATTTCAACTATTGGACTCTTTCTCTCAGAAAAAACAGAACAAAGTAACACATCTTGAATGTCAGTGAACATCATTTCAACAGAATTTCTAAGCTTTCCAGAAATAGTGGGTTCTTCAAAATTTAGCAGAATAAAATTTCCTGGAATTCGAGGGTCTATTAACTCCCTCATATCTTCATGTTTACAATTTTGTTCTTTATCTGCAGAGGCAGTAGAGTGACTCAGAGCAAGTGTATTGAAAACCGGGCCTAAGTTTCAGTGCTGGCTCTGCCAATGACCACCTAGCTCAGTGACCTAAGAAATTTAGGAATCTTCTCTAAGTTGTCAATTTCCTTATCTGTAAAATGTCAGTATCTACCTTACAAGGTTGCTATCAGGGTTAAATGAAATGATATGTTAAAGAGTTTAAGAAGTATCTGGGACATAAAAATTTCCCACTGAGTGTTAACTATAACAACAGCAATGCCTGTTACTATTATTTTTCTCAAAATATGTCTCTTGGAACATCAATATACTGCCACTAAAACAGAAGAATTTAAGTGAAAATTTAACTGAAGCTTAGTGGACAAATGATACTTCTTAAACCAATAGACATCAAAATTTCTAGATGCTCTGCTCCTTCAAAAGTTTAAGAACTGGGGTGGGGGGGCGTTCAATGAAAGCAAAGATTCATATCCTAGACAGTATTGTGCATATTTATAGGCACTCCCTACCTACATAATTACTTAGCTTAGTAAAATTTTCAAGGTGCCTCTTGCTTACTAACAACATACAACCAAAAATTGATTCTATAGCGCTCTAGAGAGGCGTCAAAATTATATTTGGATGTTTCATGTCTTTTCCTCTTTCCCCAAAATCTAACTGGATTGGACTACCTGTTTTCTATCCACTGTACCTTTTGCTGCATTTTGTCTGGGCTGAGAAAATAATATGCTTTAAAAAATATGACTGCAGAATCTATAATACTTAAAAAAGTACAGTTTCGTGAGACACTCCTTCAATGCTATAATAATTTAGGGTGGAGAGAAGTACAAAGAAATTGTTGAATTAGCTAATAACAATGCAGACTTACCTTTTATGGCATGGCATCTTATTTAACAAAATAATGAAATACCAAGAAGAGCAATTTGAGATGGGGGGGCTCACAACATGCCACAGTGATCCAGGGAGCATCACTCTGCTACCCTCTTTCACATAGTGTCCAAGAGTTGGTGTTAGGAAAATAAGGTTCATTTCCAGGACATTTCTTCTCCATAATACTCACACTACATGGTGGAAGACTCCAAGGGATGAAGAGCTGCCAAACTTTCTAGGTCTTTTCTAGGCAGCTAAATCCCTCATGGAACTGACCACGGTAGAGTTGAAAAGTGTTCTCTATTTTTGATGTGTTTCTTCATGAATGCGGCTGTGCAAGACCTAATGCTTGATGTAAAACTGAGATTTCACTGATGATTAAACATTAAGTGCCTTGGCTGCTGAGTCCCAGCTTATGGAATTCATATTCTACCATGGAGACTTCTGATCTCTGTTGGGTTGTGTCCCTCTTATCATCACCCATCAACACCCATGTCTTCACCTGCACTGCCTTCCTGATCTGTCTCCAGAGTACAGTTGCCTGGTTGCCCAGATCATGGGCTGTTTGTGCCTCTTCTGTCTCAGCCACTGTCCCAGCCTGGCTACTTACCAGCCCAGTTGTAGCCCTGACCTTGGCTTCTTGACTCATCTTGGCATGTGGGATTTACAAAGACTCTAAACAAGGTAGAAAAGATTAGGAAGAGACTAATAATCAGTCACATAACAGTCTAAGTCAGTGGAAGAAAAGACATACCAATTCACCTTCACATTCCATTTTTCTACATCTCCTTAACTCTCAACATTTTTGTACACTTAATCATTACTTTTATAAAACTCAGAATCAATTTATATCAACCAGGAGTGTGATGATTATGGCTAATCCATATCCTAAGAAGAGTCTGTGGCTTTTATTTTTGCCAAGTAATTTCAAAGAAGTTCTGAAAATATGCTTTATTAAAAAATATCAACAAAGTCTGAACTCGACTCCTGAATAATGATGGTGTTTACCTCTCAGAAAGGATTCTCATTAGTCAAGAGGAAAAGCAAATAGGCAAATGTCATTTTAACATTCCTTTAGAATTGTGCTATGGAATGTGAAGGAGTTTGAGCAGAATTTGTAGTGTCTGCACCTACCAAACCTAATAAATCAATGACCTCAAGATATCACAGCATGGACACTTTATTAGGTACCATCTGTAATCACTCAATTAAAAACAAATAAAGGATGCATATTTAAGCTTCAGTCCCTGATATGAAAACAGCTGCACAGCTCACATCTGGTTTGACTAAATTGTGATATTAACATTTAATACGTAATACTATGATGACTTATGGGGAAGAAGGCATGTCAGTATTGCAAAGTCAATGTGTTTTTAGATTAAGGACAGCTACGTTACAGCACGAGCTACCCTCATGAAATTAAACCATCTTAATTAGCTGTATAGTTGCCCTGAATGGTCAAGGATACAAACCTAAGAAATCAATTCCTGCCCTTCTGGATTTTATACCACAGTTCATTTGGCAAGATACAAATTTCAAGACTATTAAAGTACAGAGTAATAGAATTTTAGTATTTCAAGGCTATTTAGTATTTCAGTAATTTAATAGCTTCTTTATCTACCCAGAAAGGGTTCTTGGGGTGTGTGTGTGTGTGTGTGTGTGTGTGTGTGTGTGTGCATGTGTATTTAAAACTGGATTTTTAAAGGACCATAGGCTAGAATTTGGCAGACAATATAATGAAATCCAAAGGAGAATTGCTGACACTAAGTTAGAAATCTTTCGAGAGAGAGGCTGGCAAAGCAACAGAAGTTGGGCTCTGGATTTTATCTGCAGAAGCTATCTGCCCCTGGAGAATGGGGCTCTTTATTTGCCTTTCTTGGTCAGTGTTACTGTGTGTGCAGCAAAGTATACAGAAGAGTGGCGGGGAGAGAAGTTCTTGTGACCTTAACAATGCCTTGTGATCAAGGGAGCATCTCTCTCACACAGAATTTTTAGCTGACCATTCTATCATTTCCTTAAAATTGATAAAATTTAAAATCTGCATACTTATCATAAAATAATTGAGACACAAAGAAAAAAAAAAACAATCACTCGTCATCCCACCACCCTGAGATATGACTCATGGTGATGAACACTGAGTTATTTCAAATTCATTGTCTTCATGTGTTTACACGTTTTTCTAATAAAACTGGCATTATATTATAAATACTACCTGCTATCCTGTCTCTCTACTTCATGTCACATCATATTATGAACTATCACTTATGTCAGTAAATTAAAAAGCATGATTTTAAGAGTTTAGAGTATGATAGTCTTCAAATATCATCAAACAGTTCATTTAACTATTCTCCTATTTTTAGATACTCAAGTCCATATTTGCTTTCCTTATGATAGTTTTTAGGTACTTGTCTGTTTTTTTTTTTTTTTTCAAAATGAGAATGACTGGATCAAAAGTTATAGACATTTTTTCCTCCCTCAAGAAATCAAGGAATAACTTAGATTTAATAAGCATACCCATTTAAAGTATACAATTCAATGAGTTTTAATAGCAGATATAAACATACATATACAAAACCACTGCACATGTGTGTACACATATGTGTGTGTATGTGTGTTGTCAAACCAACATCACAATCAAGATACACAGGATGTTTCTATCAGTCCTCCAGTTATGAACATTCTGAAAGTTATTAATATTTGTTACCAAATTTCTGTCAATATTTATTATTAAATATTAGTCAGGTTGTGCCATTTTGTGTGCCTCCAACAGTCTCCATGAGTGCCATCCCTATGAATTCTCTCCATCACCACAGACTCCCATACTGCTTAGTATTTGTCTAGATAACATAATAATTTAATGAAAAAGTGCGGTCTCATTGTAATGTATATTTCCTACATTATTAGTGAGGCAGGTCTTATTTTTCAATATATTTATTGGCCACTGTTTCTTTTTCCCCAATTTTTTCTGTAGGTGCTTTTCTTACAGGTTTATAAAAACTATTTTAATGCTAAGATATTAACCATATGATATCATTGTTGTAAATATTTTTGCCAACTTAATATATTTTAAATGTGCTTACTTTAAAGTTTTAAATAGGTATATAGTCTTTATTTTATATATTACATATATTCTTTATTAATATATTAATATATTCTATATTACACATATTCTTTATTCTCTTTGCATGTATATATGTTTTATTGTTTTAATGCTCAGTAAATCCTTAGCAAAATACCATCATCACAAAAAATAGTTACGTATGTTTTCTTTTATTTCTTCTCTCTCTCTCTCTCTCTCTCTCATTAACTCTCTTGACCATCTGGAATTTATTAAGGCCCACAGTATAACATGAGATTCTATATTTTTTTCTCAATAGCTAGTCAACTATATTACACTTTTACTTCTTTCTTTGTAATGATCTCTACCATACAGCACATCACATTTTATGCTGGCAATGTTTCACTGACTTGTCTTTCTCAGCTTATGCTTTTATATCATTGTATTAAATGAGGAGCTTTAATTTTTCTTGAATCTTATAGGGCAAATCTCCTATTTCTTTAAAAAAATCACTGGCCATCTCTCATGTTTATTTTTTCAGGTGAGCTTGAGAACAACCTTACCTTTAAAATAGACTTTAAATTATATGCTAATTGAAGAAGAATGGCATTTTGCAATAGTCCACGTTCTCATGCATGAGCAGGGACTGGCCCCATTTTGCATTTCTCTGGAGGTTGTTGCTCTCTGAGTAAAACTTGGTGCCCACATTCCAAGTAGAAATTCTGGGATCTCTCAAGGGTTAGAACTAATGGTGAAAACTTACAAGTTTATTTAAAGCAAACTACACAAAATTGACGGAGAACCGGGAGAGCAAAAACGATAAGATTTCAGAAAGCCACTTTTACATTTTGAATTGCTCCTTAAATGGTTATGAAATGTATTTCCCTGCCTGACAAATGAACCTCAGTGTTAAGAGTCCTGTTCTCATCCCTGAAGGAGGCAAGGGCTCTTGCAGCGCCATCTGTACCTATTCCTGACAACCTCTTAAAAACTCAACGCTAACTTTGCATGAGTAACTACTAGTGGAACATGTTGATATTAACACCATTTTGTTTTTCCATTAGCTTACTCACTCCATTTCATAGATATGAGGAAACAAAGCCTGGCTTCAATTTGCATTTGAGATGGGGTGTGTATGTATTTTTACTCTCAGTTTATATTAAAAATAAACCAGAAGAATAAGCGGGAATGTGCCACAGGATGTGGTCAGTTAACTTCATGTGACCTCAGCATTCGTATTAGAAAATGACTCTAATTATTGACTTCAAAGGTGATTTTCAAATAATGCAGAAGGCAAAGAATTCTTCCTTAACTCCAAACAGAGACACTTCCAAGATGTCAAGCTGCCTGGATCAGTAGGCACTAAAGAGGCAGTTCCATAACCACAAGAAGAGCTAGAGCCAGCAGAGACCTCATGCCATGCACCACTACAAATCCTGCCAGGGAACACTGGAGCTCAGCGCTGTGGCAGACAGAATTTGGAACAATTGTGTTGGTTTCTCCCTGGAAGCACAGAGACTGGACTTGCTTGAGCACTTGTCGAAAACCCTGCACTAATAGAGACTGAAAATGAGGGATCAAATAAGATAATTAGAAGGTGCCTTGGAAACTGTTCATTTGGGCACGAGTGCTTTATCTCCATTAATCCTCAGCGCCACTCTGCGAGGCCATCATCCTCGTCTATCAGATGAGAAAACGGAAGCTCAGAGAGGTTAAGGAACTTGCCCAGGATTAAACAGCTGCTATGAATTAGAGCTGATTTCAAACCCAAGTCTACTGGCTCCACAGACCATGACCGTGACCCATGGACTATACTGCTTTCTCATCTCAGGCAAGAAGAACATCTGCTAATAGAAGCAGTCTTTTGTGAAAGAGCAGCTTTTGGCTTTTTAGTAGCCTGTCTGGGCTCCCAGGGGATCAGCTAACTCCTGGGCCTACTAAAGGGCAGTGGTGACCCAACCCTAGTCAGTAGAATGGCTCTGGGACAAACATACTGCACTAACTGTGTGTGATCCGCACAGTCCCACCCCAAAGACTGAACCCACGGCTGCTTGCCAGTAGATTCTGTCCATCAGTGAAACCTCAGGTCCATAAATAACTTTTGCAATGATGTACTCCAGGCATATGCACATTCTAAGTGCATTAAAGCTCTGCATGAATTTAAGAGGCAAACTCCTTTCCAATTCTTGGTTGAATATTTCTTGACCGTGGCCTGCAAAAAACAATAGCTATTGGGAGACACATGTCTGGCACCCAGCAATCTGGCATCTGTGCACTCTATGGTGAGATTTTCTCTGGGAAAATTTCCATAATGCTCCCAAACAGATTTTCTAAGGGTTAGCTATTTTTGAACTATGATTGAAAGGGCTTCCAGCTTCCAAACTTGGGTGTCTGGCGAAATGGTGGCACTGAATGGTAAGTCATCTCCCTCTAAATAAAATAAAACATAAAATCCTATAAAGATGATTAAAGAGAGCAGAGAAATAGAAGAGGCTGCCCTGCTCCTTGGCTTTCAAACCCAAGAGAGAAAGATTCTGTGTGTGATTTGGTGACGACACTAGAATACTTGGGGACCACAATTGCTTGGGGCTTCCCAGGTTGTTACCCCTAACACCTCCCAGGTAGGCAAGACAGTCACTATGTTCATTTGTGCCCAACAGACTGTCACAGGCTTCAGGAAGCACTTCCTGGGAAGTCCTCCCTGAATCTAGCAGCGTCAGGAACATAGCTCTTGGGTGCTCAAAACCTTATTTGCTATACCAAATTGGGTTTGGGAACCAAATAACTTCCTTTTCCATACTTCTCTGGAACACAAGATTTTCAGTAAAACATGAAATTAACTGAAGAATGAAGGAAAGCTTACAGCAAGATAAGGAATATAGAAGCAGTTTCCAAAAAGACTAGTTACATTAAAGAAAAAAAAAAAGATGAATTTCAAATACATCAGTTTCTGAGTTCCAAATAGCAAATGATACCCCTTAACAGCCAGAAAACCCTGTCTGCATCTCCACACTTGACTTGAAGACTTTGTCCTGGGAGTCAACCTCAGAATTCCTAAATCTCTCTGAATCTGAAAACGGTACCAGAGTAGTTACATACCTAATAAGAATGGTGCTTATCAACTCAATAGAATTTGACACACTGCTGATGAGACATTGATTATTTGAGCAATGCGTGCTCACTACATGGTGAGATTCTTTTCTGCGTTGTAAAACAAAGCAAAACAAAACATGAAGACTTTGATGCTGGCATTTTGGCCTTTTTCTTTTGGGGTGGATTCCTTTTTCCAAGTATTTCCTGCCTCAGATTAATCTGATATTCTAAGCACGTGTTATTGGAAGAAATTTTGGCTATTTGTGCCCAAAATGTTAGACTACTGAGCACATTATTAAGCAAACTTGAAAATGACTTGGATCTTTCTGAGGATTTCTGCAGATGAGCAGCAGCCTTTCAGTGGGGCTCCACAGTCTTGTCTCTGTTGGATTCAGCTAGAACCACAGGCATGTAGCACACCCTGCATCACCAATACACCCCATGGTTGAGCGAAACATAGATGCACCAGTCATACTTAATATGCATCAACCTATAGATACAAATGTCTAATAACACTCCTCTTCCCCTCCCTGTCATCTTTGAAAAGCAAAATGTAGAAACGCAGAAACATCAGACATAGATCTTTATCTGGACACTGTTTCCTCACTGATACTAAGAAAAAAGGGAGTGAAAAAAAGGGGAACTATGACCACAATACCATAATGGAGGCCACAAATGAGCGACCGTATGGCAACAGAAATCAGATATCGACAACCAATTTCTTTCAGTGTAAAACAGCTTAAAAGAATATGCTAATATTTCTTAAGGATCAGGAACTAGTAGAAATCTTGAGCTGAACAGAGGGAACAGTTTAGCAGAACCCTCATGAAATTGATTTAGGTTTTACGAGGAATTAAGTTACAGTTTTTGACTCTGGACCATTAAAACCAACTATTCAGCCAAAAATGTATTTGGGATTTAACATTTTCTTTTGGAAAAACATCTTAAAAGTGACGTACCCTAGTCACTTAAAGGCTGTGAAACTCTGTTTTAACAATATGAAGAGGCCCAATTTCAACCAAAGCAAAGTTAATAATAATATGGTCTAAGATCAAGACTAATAACACATGTGGTTTGGTATCTACTTATAGACACTCTGGGAGTGTGTGGTCTTTCTCGATAGCCATGGGGGCTGGTTCTGGGATGGCGAAAGTAAGCTAATCTTCCATGGTTGATGCCAGGAACTAACTCACATGCCCTATTATAGTTAGGCAAACAATATCCTATGCTATAATGTGGAAATCTACAAGTATAGCACAGCCAAAAATCACCCTGAACAAACATAAGACTTCATCACCATTTGGAGCATCGATTCCATATTTTAGCTCTAAAGAAAATGGCGCTCTCAATCCACTGGGCCAGTTCTTCTGACGGAGAGCCAGGTCTACGCCCTCTTGGTTGCTCTCCAGCAGATCAGGCCTGTCTGTGTCAAGGCTCATGCCTGGCGGGGGGGCTTGTTCTTCTGTGGCAGGACTCAGCCTAGCTGAATGGGCATGTTGTCTGTGGGCAGGCTGTTCCAGAGACCAGCCATTAGAAACGGAGGAGCAGGCAGCCTGAGAGGCCCACAGAGCCAGCTTTACACACAGACTGAAATTCTTAATGTTCTGGGGGTTGGGAATCATTGTGCAAATCTGAAAATGCTCTGCACACACAATGCAGGAACATAAAAAATTTTCATATAAAGAGGACGGAGATGGGGTAGCTTAAGAATTCCCCCGACATGATGTGATGTCCTTAAAGCTAAGAACATTTGCTGTGGGCAGAATAGATAGTTGTATGAATGATATGGTCTGTTGGGAGGAGAAATGGAGCTACTGAAAATTCACTCCTCTGAAAAAGCTCTTGTTCCCACCCCTGGGACTCCAAATGAACAATTTCTTCCCTTGAAGGGGAGTATCACATGGGGACAGCATGTCCTCAAAGAGGGCATCATGAAGTCACATTTAGCAGGTTAGTGTAGTGGTTACGTCTGGATTTAAATCCTGGTGCTATGTCACCTAGGGTATAAGTAGAGACTGGCCTTGATAGAGCTGATCACCATACTCCAAGGCCACTAGGATTTCACCTTCGGTTTCCGTTGCTAATGTGACAAACGGAAGGAAGTTTCAAAGATGTAACAAGATAAATAAGCTTAATGATTAATAAAAGCTTATCATCTTTATGTTTCTAGTGCATCAAATTCAAATGAATAAAGTAACATATTTTCCCCTAAAAAAACTTTGAAATTCACTATCAGTACACATATAATAAAAACTATCTAAAATGATTCTTTTTCTGACCATATCTTAAAATTGTGGTGGGTGTTATAAATCTCTTTTAACTTCAGTGTACTTGTCTGTAAAAGAGGAATAAAGGTACCTATGTCACTGGGTTGTTCTGAAGATTAAATCAGGAAGTCCAGATAAAGTGTTTATCACAGTACAAGGCTTTCGTATTATTTCAACAAACTTTTTTTACCCACGATGTGCAAACCACTGTTCTAGATGTTATTATTATCATATTCTTAGAAATTCTCCTGGGCAGGACAAATTGTATTACTGTCAGTTGTTAATACCTACCTATTTCTAGAATAATCTATTAGCGCTTTGAAGGGGTGGACTCCAGGGCAGCTAAACTTTGGGAAACGATGGTTCTGGGGTCAAGGACTCAGAGCGTGGAGAGGCCAACTTAGGGATAGATGATATACTGGAAGTTTGGGGCAGACATGGAGCAGGGGAAATTTATCTAGAAAGATGAGACAGGAGGATGCAGATGAGAAACTTCATTTGAAAACTCAGGGTGCTAGATCTCTAATTCAAAGAGGACCATTTTTTTGTTTGTTTATTCCAGTTTATTTTCTTTGAGGTTATGTTTAAGTTTTTTTAAAGTTACTTTTGAAAATTGAGACACAAATGGTAAAGCGTCTGGACTGTGCCTTCCTTTGGAGTGCATTTTGCTAAATGAATATTGCTAACATTTTTATTAACTAAATTATATTTATTGATGACTTTTTCACAATGAGAGAAAAGGAGGGTGCCAGTGAGCCTTAGGATGTCTGTTAGAGCTTATAAGCCCAATTTTCCAGATTCCTCACCTGTTTTTCCCTCTGCTCTCCTGCAGGGCATTTCAACTCCCCCTCACTGGGCTGAAGGTCTAGCTTTCTTTCTTTGTGCCATTAAACCAGCGCCTCCTAGACAGGGCACAGGGGCCCCTGTGGTTAGCAAGCAGCCCCATGGCAAAGAGGAATAGTTGTCTCCAGACAGGTAGATAGGTTACTAGTTATTAAGGGCTTGCCTGCAGCTTGACCATGGTAAGTACCACATCACTGACCCAGGTACCCCTCTCTATCAAGGTGTTCCTTCCCAGTGTCAACCCTGGAAGGATGAGTCTTACTCATTCCTGCAAACAGATATCCTGTCCAGGGTCCTAGGGGAACACCAGACTACAGGCTCACCTTGGAGATGTTGCGGCTTCCATTCCACATCACTGCAATAAAGCAGACAGTGCAATAAAGCAAATCACACAAATCTGTTGGTTTCCCAGTGCATATAAAAGTTATGCTTAGACTATAGTGTAGTCTATTAAGTGTGCAAAAACATTATGTCTAAAAACACCCCCAAACAGCATACATATTTGATGCTAAAAAACCCAACCGTCATCTGAACCTTCAATGAATTGTCATCTTTTGGCCAATGAGGAAAATGCAATCTCTGTGAAGCCCAGTAAAGCAAAGGAGAGTGCGATGAGCACGCCTGTATCTCTCAGAGCAAGGAGGAGCTGATGGGCCAAAGAATGTCTCCATAGAGGCTATGAGTACTATAGCTGAGAAAGGCACTTAGACCCTGCAAACAGAATTTGGTAAGAAGAGGTCTAAGGAAACTTTACCAGGATACTCTTGAGCCCCAACAAGCTACACCCTGGAGCTGAGTTTGCTAGCACTCCTGGAGCTGGGAGCTCGGTCCAGCAGGGGTGCATGCCAGAGGAAGACCAAGCCAAGGCCTTTCACTGACAGAACAACATACAACATACAATTCATTTTTACAACACTTGTCTGCTAGTATCTGGAGATGCTTTTCCGAAAACAAAAAACAAAAAACAAAACAAAACAAAACAAAACAAATAATACAAATTGAAAATCAGATCAAATAATGGAAACAAAGCATCGCGGAATGAGAATTAAAATTCTAAATTCTAAAATTCTAAAACTACCTTCAAAACTATTTAGGCACAGCAGATAAGGCCGCCAGACATAGTCCACATACATCTCAAGGATCCAGTTAGAGACCCAGGACCAGCGAAAACAAGCAAGATGAAGAACTAAGTAAAATAAATAAAAGTTTATTCCTCCTCTCCCTTCCTGCCTGCCTGTCTACTCACCTTCATTCCTGCCTATACATTTCTTAAAAAAAAAAAGAAAAGGAAAAACCACCCTATTTGAAATGCTACTTAAGGTTGTTACAACTAAGGTTTGAGTTATTTGAATCGACAAGTTTCATGTAACATGAGCAAGAGAACAGTAGCAAACTTTTGGTCAAGCTCTTACTTTAGATTTAGGGATTGGAGGTCACCCAGGTGGGCACCTCCAAGATTTGCCTCAGAAACACCAGTGAGTAACTATGATTTACATGGTTTTCCCCAAACTCTGCCAAGGAGGGGGCACTGGAAAGGAGAGAGGGGTAGAAGGACAGGCAGACCTGCTGTCCGATGAACAGTGGTCGACAACATGTACTGTGAGCACCAGAAAGGTAGTAGTCACGGTTCTTAACACACATGACCGAGGACGAGCAAGTCCTACATGAAGGGACCACAGGGACAGTTTGTTGTTTCCCCACTTTCAACTGTCACCTTTCCTACTTGTCTCTTCATTACTGATCATGAAATTGGAAGGGCCTACAAAGAATGAGGGAAAGCTCACAGGGGCTCTCCCCAACTGTGCAGTCTTGGGACTGGTCTGCAGACTAAATGGGTGTTTCTTTTTGTGCTGCATGAGCACAGCTGAGTCTAGCTTGACGCACCGCCGTGACGGTTAGGGGATGCGTGTGGAGCAGCGCGCAGGGCCTGGACAGGCGGGCCGGTGCGGTGGTTATGCGCAACTTGTGCTTTTTAGAGTAAAAGTGGACAGTACAGAAAAGTCTAAAAAAGAAAGAAACCCAGAATCTACCGGCTCAAGTAACAACTGCTGTTCTTTGCATATTTTTTCTCTTCTAGTTCATTCTTCCAAACAAACCGTGTGTGTGTGTTTTATAAGTATGTATAAGCATTATACAATATGCATATGACACTGGCTGATTTTTCATTACTTCTTTTTCTGAGTATTTTCTTCAGCTCTTTAAGATTCCAATGGCTTCATAATACTGCAGTGTATCATTAGACAGTGACTGGTTTAGCAGCTTTCTCCAAATGTTTGGTATTGCCTTGCTTCCCAATTCCTTCATGCAGCAAAGAGAGGCAACCTAGCGTGGAGGCCAGCCCTCATCTTTGTTCACATCTGGGCTCTGTTAACTTGCTCACTGCTTCCAACATGGGTAGATCTTACTATCATGGGGTCTCAAGATCTTTATCTGGAAATGGGAAGAACAGGATTTCTGCTTGAACTCTTAAGGCTGCCATAGTGAAACAAACAAACAAATAAATAAAAAGCTCCTAAGGCAGCTTAATAAAACAGAACTAATTTATTCATTCATTGTTCAGAAGGCTGCAAGTCCAAAATCGAAGTGACCTCTAGGCCATGCTCCCTCTAAAGGCCGAAGGGGAGTCTTTCTGCCTCTTTCCAGCTTCTGGTGGCTGCCAACAGTCCTTGACTATGGGAGCATCACTCCAGTCTATGCCTCCATCTTCCCTATGTTGCAAATCTCTTCCTCCTTCTAGGATTTAGGGCCCACCCTAATCCAGGATGACCTCATCTTAATGTGACTGTATCTGCAAAGACCTTATTTCCAAATCAAATCACACTCAGACACAGGGGATTAGGACTTCAATGTATCTTTCCAAGGGATGCAATTCAACCTCCAATACTCCCTAACAAATTGTGAAGAAGATGTGAGCGACATAAATCTAAGGTACTCTGCTAACTCAGAAAAGTGCTATCCTAAAGAGGATTGCCATGTTTAAAGGTTTTAAGTCAAAAAGGCATCCGTTTTAGAGATGCATATCTCTTTGAGCTTGGGTATCTCTGAAAGCAAGAAGGCAAACACATATGGAAGAATCTTGGAGCCTCGCAAACCTCCAAAGTCCCAGGAGGGATCTTGTCGATGGGACGGCCTCTGACTCACTGACAGCCCCAGCCAATAAAAGAAGCAACAGCAGTCATTCCCAAATGATTCCTAATTTTTCGCTCCTTATAATCCACCTCATATGAATACTTTTGTAAGCTACAATAAAATTGAATTGTTAGAAAAAATAATTGCAGCCATTCCAAATTACCATTCGTGTTTCTAAAAGCTTACCTTCAATTTCTGCTTCATCTTAGCTCTAGAACTGGCACCAGTCCTCGGACCACACTTTGAGAAGTGCTGCTTTATTTTTTGTGGCCAGGACTGCTGCAGACACCCCCCACACCCCCCCCACACCCCGCTCCAGGAGCAGGATTCTGCTCCTAGGCAGACCTGGGAAGGGGTTAACTGATTCCCAGACTCTAGACCTAGTCTGGGGTGGGGAGGCGGTGGGGGGCACATGTCTGGCTGGGGAAAACCCACACACCTCCCACACCTGAAGCTCTGTGTTTTCTTTGAGTTTGTTTTCCCACTGACTTACTTTCCTTTCAGTCTGGGCTTTAAAAACAGTGTTCTGAGTAAATGCAGGAGATCCCAGCAGTCCCAACACCACGGCTCATATGGAATGCATTTAGAGAGGGGAAAAACTCGCACGGAGCGGTTATATGATTTTGAACTGGCTTGGACATGGCGTAGCTGGAATTTCAGAACTGGCTTTTGTTTGCATTCGTCATGAAACATTTGTTATATGAGCTGCTGCTACTGCTTCTAAAGCAGCTGTTGCAGAGAACCCCTCTCAATGGTTGCTTTTTCTTCTGGACATTCTGGACATTAGATGACTGACAACGTTCACCAGCTGAGGGCCTCGGCTCCCCTGGCCCGGGGCCTATGCCACTCTTCTTGAACAAGTTAGAGAAGCGACACGTGACAGCACATGAAACGGAAGCACATGTTTCTGCCACGTTACACGGGAACGATTTATGCCTCTGATCTTGTCTTTGTCTCAGTTTTTATCATTTACAAAGGCACCTCCAGTATGGCCTGGATTTGTCTTTAAAAACAGTCGTTTGGAGCCTTATCAGAGCACCAACATTTAACAAAAATCTCATGAGGTTTAACTAATAAATTATCATTTTTAAGTGACCTTGTTTTGCTTTAGCAATTTCACCAGTACCATCGTCCTCAAGATACAGATGCTGAAGACAGTGCTTTGGAAGTCCCATTTGCATGGCTTGGCAGATAGCACATGAAAGAAAGGTGCAAAAGATCTTTAAACACAACTTTTATTACAGAATCTTCCAGTTGGGCAGTTCCGTTTCCAATGAAATGCCTTCAACGCCTCTGAAATTTTAAGATGAATGTAAAGCACAATTATTTGGGAAGAGAACTTAAGATCATCTGTATGAACTAGAGCAGGAGGTCAGTAGAAGACAATCCTCAACCAATTTCCCAAAGATGAAAGTTTGGAGGCCTGCATTTGACAGAGGGGAGGAAGTGCAGTTGAAGTGCTGGCAGGAGGGGGCGCACACCAGGAGTGCCAGCTCCCCCTGTGCACTCCTGAGAGGCAGGTCAGAGTCCCAGGTATCTCAGACAGCAATTCGGGAGTGCAGCTGGAGTCTGACAGGAAGCACTTAGGCCCCCCAGAGTCCTTGTAGTTACAGGGACCGTGCAGCACCCCACCCCTTTCTCAGGGGGCATTCTTCATTGTCTGGGAGCAGACAATGCAGACCTTAGGCTTGGTTTTCAAAGAATTTGAGCAGAGGTGTACCCTGATGGAATAGTGGTTGGGTCGGTCACCTCCAAATGGCACAGTCCACATATGTCCCAAGAATCCAGTTTGCATCTGGGGCTGGGGAAGGGGGCAGGGAGACAACCAAGATGAACAACTAAGTCAGATAAATGAAATGCTTCTTCCTCCTCTCACTTCCTGCCTACCTGCCTACTTGCCTTCATTCTTGCCTGCATCATCCCTTAAAAAACAAAACAAAACAAAACAAAGAATTTGAGCAGAGATTTCATACTGAGTTGCTAACACTAAAGAGAAAGAAGAGGCTTGAACTAAAATAAGAGCAATTAAATGAAAGAGGCCATGAAGTAGACTTCAGCTCCTGTCTTCACACCAGCTACCAGCAAGGACCCTCCATTCCTCCCTACCTCACCTCCCATGCCCCAAGGGGATGTTTGGAGAATTCTTCAGTGGGGAACAAACTCCAGAGAAAAAGACCTACAATCACTGTTCTCCCAGCAAAACATCTGCTGTTGTTTGCTCACCCTTCAAAAGCCTCCCACTGCATAGTGCTCCCAGTGTGTTCTTTAGTGTTTCCCTCTTGAATGTCCATTCTGACAAGGATCACAGAAGGAAAGTCACTGGAAATGAGGGGCCCAACCCAACTAAAACAGTGAATAAATCAAGAAGTACCATCAGAATGGAAATACAGCCAACTAAATGAGAGAAAATATTTGCACATCAGACAAGGGCTTAATATTCCAGGTAGACAAAGAATTCGTATGCCTCAACAACAAAAACAACGCAAAAAACAAAAAAAAGTCAAAAGCTCTGGACACTTCTCCAGAGAAGACATACAGATGGCCAACAGGCACATGAGAAAATGCTCATCATCACTTACTATTAGGGAAATGTAAAGCAAAACCACAAGGAGATATCATCTCATATTTGTGAGAATGACCTCTATCAAAAACTCCAGAAACAACTTGTTGATCATGGTGGGGGTGTGGAGAAAAGGGAACCTTCCCACACTGTTGGTTGGAATGTAAATTGATTCAACTACTTTGGAAAACAGCATGCAGCTTTCTCAAAAAAATTAAAAATAGAATTACCTATGACCTAGCAATTCCACTTCTAGGTATCCAGTCGAAGAATATGAAAACATTAGTTCAAAAAGATATATGCCTCGCTATGTTTACTGTAGATTTACAATGGTGAAAAATGGACAACCAACTGTCCAGCAACAGATGACTGGATAAAGAAGATGTGGTGCATATACACACAATGGAATATTATTCAACTATCAGAGAGGTGAAATCTTGTTATTTGTAGCAACATGAACAGAACTAGAGGGGATTATGCTAAGTAAAATAAGTCAGAAGGAGAAAGACAAATCCTGGATGACTTAATTCATAAATGAAATATAAAGAAACAAAGCAAATGAACTGACAAAACTGAACAAAAACCAACCTTGGGAGAAAACAGAACTGAGGCTACTAGAGAAGGGAGGTGGGGCTAGGAACAAAGGGTAGCGGGGACTACTGGGCAGTGGTGGAGAATTATTAGAAATTTGGCGTTGGCCATGGTGTGATATTAGGTATTTGGTGGAGGGAACCTGCATTTCTGAAGTGTCTATAGAGCTGTAAATCAATGTTACAGCAATAAAAAAACACATTTAAAACAACAAATAAGTCAAGAAGTAGAGCCTGTGTATACTAATTAAAAATAATGTGGTGACTGCATCCAAAGAAATAGCTCACTGCTAAAACCACTCACCTCAATAAAACTTGACTTTGTGATGGGGAGGGTTGGGATAGGAAATGACGGCTTTCCATTATATGTCTTTTTGTACTATTTGATTTTTAATTATATGCATGTATTACCTGCACATGTAAATTATAGCTAAGAAACAGGAAGATAAAATTCTAGGAGCACATGCTTTGAAAATAGCTCTAGTGGCGTCTGGCTACGACAAAGCCACAGAAGCACTAGAAGCATATGGTGAAGACTAGAAAGGTGAGAGTTTTCCAGAGTATTGAAACTCTTACTCGACAAAAATAAAAAGTCCTTTTTCCATCTGTGGGGAATTATGCTGGATTTCTCTGTGCATTTGTGGACAATGAAGTGAGTGTGCCTAACGCAGACCACAGGAACCACACACAAAAAGAGCACAGGTGTGTGTTTAGATTTTTACCGTATTCTTTCATAGCCCAAGGCCATTTGCAAGATGTCAAAAGCTAGGATATTATATGTTGATCAAATGTCTGAGTTATTAAGAAAATACAGACCAGGAAATGATCTTTTTATTTGAAAAAGATTCAGCTGAACAAAAATAGAAGGTCCTTTTTGTAAAATGTTGAGTCATGCAAAGTGGGTGAAGACGGAACTTCACTCCAGCAGGGGGTACATTCTAAAAGGCGAGGAATGTCAGAGAAGCAAGGCTAGGAGCCAAGGCAACAAAGACAGTTCGGAAATTCTCTTTCTAATGCTTTTTCCACATCGGCACAATAAACCTGTATGAGCAGGGACCTTGGATGTTTGGACATAAAAGAGCAGGAAGGTCAGAGGGTCTTTTTATAAAGGTCAGCTAACAACCTGGGGCCAAGTTTCTCTTAGATCTTCTTTGTTGAAGCTTTAAAAACACTTCCATTTTGTGGATTTATTAGGAAAGTCCAAAAATGGAAATTTGTGGTGACTAATTCCACTCCTTACTAATACTCTTACTCAGTGTAAAGCATATTAGTGTCGAGCTCAACTAAACACTTTTCAAAGTACAAATGATTAAATTCTAAAGTAGAAGAAACGCACCTCTAAGCATAGAAGAATGCTGGTACTGCCACCACAGACCCAGTTATTAGCCAACTTTTCATGAGGGAAATGAATCAATGACTCATGAGAGAAAACTGTACAGCCTTTCGCCTGGCCTCCCTGTGAGGGGCATTGGGGTTCTCAGGAGGATGAGGCAGGAACCCAGAGGATCCTTGTTTGCTCTGGGAGGCACAGGGTGGGGGAAACCTCTGGAGGAATGAATCTAAGGGCTCCCTCCCAGTGTAGGAGGCCAGGAAGAGTGAAAGCAGGTCAGCGGACACAGTCAGCTCAGGGCTGGCTCCCGCAGTGACTGGTAACAGAAGGGGAGGCCAGGCTGCTGGGACAGGGGGAATCTAGGTGGAGTGACAGGGCAGTGGTTGGTGTCTGGAGACGTGTGATGTAATTCCAGTGGGTAGAGCAAGGCAGACGGGCAACCAGAGCCTCGGGTCTAGAGGGTGACCGGAATTTCGGCGGGGAGACTGGCAAGAAAGCAAGCAGGAAGACTGCAATAATAGGAAGTTGGGGACCTGGCTGCACTCCTGGTGCACTGTGAGGAGGTGAGGGATCCTTGGGTGGTGGTCAGACTTGGGAGACAGCAGAGAAACTATGGCGGTGACACACGGTGCTCCAGCAACTATGGCTTGGTCACTTGGATTGTGTGAGTGACTCAGTCCCAGGTGGCACCATGCAGAGAGCTGAGACTGCTGACTCCGAAGCTATGAGGAATTGGGGGCCCAGCTCCAGAGGCAGTCGAGTCAGCAGGCAGAGGTCAACACGGGCTAGACCACCCTCATGCCTCCTACACGCCAGGCATATCTTCTTGCCTATGCTTGCGTTACTTTTTTCTCCAAAATTCCCCTTGGAGAACACCTAGGCACCCTTCCAGGTCTGGCACAATATTTCCACTAGAAAAGCTCCCCAGGACAGTTTGTGATGGCCCCCAGGCTAGACCCTATTTTCTTGTCTTTATACCATCCCTCCCGGACTGGCCTGTTGCAGTCATCCAAGCATTTGCCGAATGTGTTTGTTGATTTTTTTTCCTGGTATTTTCAGATGATATCTACTAGTTTAGATGCTACTTTTCACAGACTAGGAACATTTTTGGAAAGTTTTTATTAGAAAATCAGTGTTGGCACACCCTGGTGGAATAGTGGTTTGATCAGCCATCTTCGGCTGGGAGCACAGTCCACATGCACCCCAAAGTTCTGAGTTCATGTTTCAGGTTTGGGGGGGAACAGCCGAGATGAACAACGAGGGAACGTAAAGTGCTTTTTCCTTCTCTCTCTTCTTCCTGCCTGCCTCTGCTCACTTTCCTCCCTGCCTATATCTTTCCTTTAAAAAAAAAAAAAAAAGAAAGAAAGAAAAGAAAAAGAAAATCAATGTCTGCAAATTTAAATTTTATTTTCCTGTTAATTGCAAATAATTAAGTTGTAGATGTTTTCTCCTGGAGGAGGGGTAATCTCAAGGCAAGAGAAAATGCATATGCAAGGGGAAAAAAAAAACTTAAAAGTAATATAATTCAAAGCAATGATTATTTCTAGTAAAATGGACAATCATAGCTGAGATGGGTTAAAAGGATATATATTATGCTGCAACTCCAGCATTCCTTAAATCAATTAAACATGTCGACAGGCTGATTCCTTCTGAGAAAGGGATGTTTCTCTAAATTAAATAAAATGTCAGTCTGTGACTAGAGAGTTCCCTCCAGGAAAATGTTCAGTAAAAAGTCAAGAGTTTAGGTGTTAAAAAGTGTTCACATTATATGTTAATTTAAACTATTCAGAGCTACAGTAAAAGCGCCTACATACTTTCACTTTTCATCTCAGTGGATATTATTTTAAAGGAACTATCACCACTGTTCCCCACCAGTCCAAGCCCTCAGCAGAAGGGCCTCAGACGCCAGCAAACGGATCCATTTTCAAAATGATTTTCTTCCCTGTGGATTACCACACGCTGGGTTAAGAAAATGCCTCGGCGATCTATTTCTGAACGCACATTCCTTAATGGAACAGACAATTTATTGAAGAGAGATCATCTTTAGATTTTATTTTTAAATTCTTTCCTGCAGCTGCGATACACACTCTTGAGTGCCTCGGAACTGGTAATTAATGTGAAGGCTCTTTCGAGGGTCACAGGTGATGATGGGTATGGTCGTTCTAAGGACAGAAGCCAATTAAGTCTTGGTAATTGTGGTTAAGCTGTCCAACCTCTTTGAGTCTCTGCTTGTTTGGAAACTGAGACAGATAATAGTTCTTCCTCACTTCACAGGCTTTGTGTAAGAATAATATCAGAACAACTGTATTAAAGTGCTTTATCAACTGAAATAGCTATGCCAATAATTATGTTTAGAAACTTACTGGTTTTCTGATCCAAGACTATTTGCTCAGATACGATTGCTCTGTAATGAAGAATTGAGTTGTTTGAACATGAATGGATGCGTGTGCTCACACACACGTAATCCAGAGCCAACATTATTAGAATCTAGGACACAACTGTTAAAAAATGACATCTTTCTGGAGAATATTGATGCAAGAGGAACCAGTAGTAAAATGGGTCCTATTTTTATAAGTGATAACTGAATTATTTAAGGAGCTTCATGGATTTCTGTAGTTAGTCTGAGTTCTTCCCAGCCCTCAGCTGTCTCTTTGTGAGGTTCCAAATGTTTTTGAATTTTGTTCTACCACAAAAGCAGTAGAAAGTAGGAAACAAAAATGGAAAGAAAAGATGAAAAACAGCATCTGTATAATGCAGATGTTGCATAATGGTGGATTATTTTTATAAAGCCATTGTTGAAAGTATATATATTTTTAACTCACATAAATCATAAATTTAGTTGTTTGCAAAACTGTCTCCTTCCCTCACCATCCCCCACTGACTCTCATATAATCAATTGTCCTTGGAATCCTTTTGATATTCAGGATCCAAATTTTAGGCCCCAAATTGGTAATAATAGTACATCTGTGCTCAAGCTTCATGTAAACTCCTGTCTGCAGATGTAAATTCTTGTTAGGAAACCCTTTACTTCCTTGAGAAAAATGGGGAGACATCGCCACCTGCTGGAGAAGGCTTAATTCTTCAAGATAGTGAACTAAAGTGTGTGTAATTCCGCATACAGAAAACCAACTAAAGATTTTTCAGGAGCTGATTCTTAGGGTCTTATTTAAAATAAAATTTCTTGAAACCTTTGGACACCTATCCTATACCTACTAATTAATACGGTATGTAACAGTCTGAAAACTCCAACTTCGAGCATAATTAATGGCGATTGTCCCTGGTCACATCTCAATAATTGGTTTTATTTCAAGTTGAAAATTTAACTCCTTGATATTTCTGGTAAAAATTCAGGCAAAAAACCAAACAAACCCTCAGTGATTTGGATGATGTGTTTTTCAGTCCCTGAGTGTGTCACTGTAGTGATATGTCCTGCAGACCATTTCCCATGATTTTTTAGGAATAGGGTATTAGTCAATATTATTGTTTCCCACTTCTATTTCCTAAAGACACATGAATAGACATAAAAGCACATCATAGCCATAGATCAGCTGTAACTGAGGGACTAAGTCAAAGTTCATAATATTCTTCCTCTCTCTCTCTCTCTCGGTGATGTAGGAGTTACAAAGAGAACCTGAAACCCTCCCTCCTCACAGACTCTGGCCTTGTATCTCTTCTGTTATATCACTGACAGACTAATAGTTAATTCTTGAGCACTTTTCGTGTGCTAAGCTCTGGACTGAGGGCTTCACATGGACTCACCCCGGCGTATCTCGCAGCCCTATGAAGAAGATAGTATTCTTTATGTGTCTTACACAGATTTGTACATTGAGCTTCTGGTTATGTGGCAGATAACTGCAGAAGCGGCTTTAACATGGATAACCTGTGCTCTAATCATCATTCCATCCTGTCTTCTCAAAAAAAACCCAGAGCATACAGCATGGAGATAAAGAAGGATCCCTAACTCAGTGGCTTCAGTGTCACCAGTTCTAGAAAAGAGTGGATTCTGAACTGATGAGCTTCCACCCAGGATTCTGTGGTGCCCTCTTGTAGCTACAGCTGCCATAACTAAAGGTGGTAATTACTAAGAGACTATCCAAACACTGTTGTTTTTGAGGGAAACAAAGCACTTTGTCATGGTGCTAACCACCACAAGGTAGAATGGGAAACCTTAAAACATTTACTTGCTACTCTAGTATCATGATAATATAGAACTTAGCGATCAGTCACTCAAAGATGCATTTACCCTGGGTCAGATGGGCAGTTCTGTGGAAGAATGAGGAATAGAAGTCTCTTCTAACTCCCAACAGTGTTCTTTCCTAACTGTTCTTCATGACAAACAGGCAAATCTTTAATCACTTAGTATTTATTTTAACTCATTCCAATATTTTTAGTCATAGATGAATAAAAGCTTGGATTTTTCCTGTGCCATATCATATTAAATTTTATCTTCTAGTATTTTCTATGTAAAATATTCAAATTTGAATATTGCAATTCAAATGAACTCAGAAAGTACACTAATATGCTAGTGGGAGGTCTAATTATCATTCATGGCTAGTAAAATAATATTTAATATTATACCCTATCATCAATGTTCATGAAAATATTCAAGTAAAAGTTTATTTTCCAGACAAAGCACCGAATTTATGAATGAACTGCCTTCCATCCTCAAAGTTACTACGTGAGTCATTTGTTGGGAATTACACATCTTTCCTTTGTACTAGTTGGCTTTCAGATTCTCAAGGCAGCCCACAAATAGCAAATTCCCTAAGGTGGCTCCAAAGATTACATTTGTAATGAAAACAAATTGAAAATAAAAACTAATGAAATGCTAGAATTTAAAATACAAAGGAAAAGGATTGGACACATGCACTTTCAAACCCCCAGGAGATCCTGTATTAGGTCATACAGTGCCATTGTGTGGGTGCTAGGTGGCGCTACAGAACTGGAACAGCTCAGTTTTTTCCAAGTCAAGGGCTTAGATGAGGGACATTCCTACAGGAACTGTTCCTCTCACAGGTAAACAGATGTTCTCTGTCTTTGATCGATTTGTTTATTTACTGTGGCCTTTAACACAACTGTGATTTTCTAACTCCTAAGGAAATTATGACTATGAAAAATATTGATAGTTTACATGGTGTCAGCTTTAAGAGCTAAGGAAGAAAAAGTATTTATGAACATATTAACAATCTGGGCTCAGAAACATGTGACTCTTGATGTTTTACTTTCACATTTCAGTGACTGACTATTAACAGTCTCTCTACAACTCTGAGTTGGCTTCCATTTCTCATTTTTAAAAGGGAAGTGATAAGCCAAGATAATAGAGATTAGTAAAAAATGGAACTGGTTATGTTAAACTAGTAAGTCTGTTTGGACCACAGTTCTTCTTAGTTCAAACTTACACCCCTGTTGGGGGAGTCCTCACTCCAAGGTGCTTATTCAACACCAGTAACTACATTCTCTTGGTTATCCATCATGCTAAAATTTTAATTTCTATTTCACTCATTATCATAAACTTCTTCTACGATACGTTAACTGGGTCTCCTACAGATTGCAAACATAATTCTAAATTAAAAAAAATTTCTTCAATAACTTTGGTAGGAGACGTGTTTTCTTATAAGAATCTCTTCTTATAAGAAATGAATAAGGAGGTGGGGTAAAGAGTCAAGCTGTTTTAACTTCCCTACTTTGTGGGTTACTGAAGCTAGCATTGATCTGAAAGAATTAATGATTGTTATTCCAATCCAGAATTAGTGCCGACCCATTTGACTAACAGATAATACTATTTTTACTAGCTCTATAATTAGTCATTGTCATTAGAACTTTTTCTTCAGGAATAAGACTGGCATAAATATTTTTCATTTTGTTGGAGAGAGATTTCTAAAAATCAACACCACCCGGATTAAAAAAAAAAAGCTAAGTACCAAAGAAAAGTGCATGTTTACATCTTAATTCAGCTCCAAGGTCAGTTAATCTACAATGACTTAAGGGCTACGAGATCCCTCCTTGTCTTAGATTTGAGTCTTTCTTCCCTCTACCAGTCTACTCCCTTATAAAATTCTCTCACAAAAGGAAGGAGCAATAATTTTGGTGTGTCATGATCTGTGGATTTAGACTGAAAACTCACAGATGAGGTGGCTCTGGCATGAAACGAGTGAAGTGATGGTGGCCATGAGAAAAAAAAAAACAGGTACTTCATTGCTCTCTGCAGAGGCTAAATATATCAAGAAGCTGACCAGCAGGGGACAGCCATCTTTTGTGCCCTGCTGTGAGAGACCTGGAAATTCTTTGGGACTGAGGAACTGTAGAGTTGCCTGGACTTCAATGTGCCTATGGAAAAATCTCACAAGAAGATAACATAGCAGGCCACAAAACAGAGTAGAAGTTACTGTTGAGTGGCTTAGAGGGGGTGTGCATGCGGTGTGGCTGCTGAGATAGTTTTACTGGGCGAAGTGTCAAATTATTCAACAACCAGTTCCACTCAGGAACTGAATTCAGGACAACTGCTAAGTGCAGCGCAGCGGTGCCAGAGCCCCAGAGATCCCCTCTGTTTCATGAATGACCCCTTTCTTAACT